>CAUYRT010078703.1:0-13013 GCA_963574885.1 Lepilemur ruficaudatus
GGAGCTGGCGGGGGAAGGGGTGGCCCCTTGTCCCAGACTTTCTGTCCAGCAGAGCCACACTGGGCTGCGGCTGGCTCCGCCCCTGTGGGGTCTGCCTGAGGGCGGGTGGGGCCCTGGGGGTGCCGTCTCGGGGCCCCAGTCCAGTGCCGTGCTGGCCCGTCACCTCCACCGGCCCCCAGAGGCTGGGACCGTCACCCCACTGTGCAGACAGAGTGGCCGTGGCTCAGGGAGCTGGGTGCTCTGCCCAAAGCCAGGCAGCTGGACACTGGCCCCATCACACAGCCTCCCCACTGCCCCACAGGCCTCCCGGTGCCGAGCGGGCCTGAGCCTGCCCTCTCGCCACAGGAGCTGATTTAGCGGAGCTTCTGCCACAGGACGGTGCCCGAGCCCCAGACCCCGGCCTCTCCCGATCCTGCCTGAGGGGCTCCTGCACCTGCTCCGAATAAACTGTGCCGCCAAAGCCACGGCCCCGCGTGTCCTTCTGGGGGATGAGCCGAGGCTGGGTGGTAGGGAGGTGCGGGGTTCACAAAGGTGAGGCTTAGGGATGTGGACAACAACCCAAGTCCCTGAGACTGCCTGGCTACGGAAGAGAGGTCGCTCTCGCTGGGTGTCCCTGTGTGCACCCGGGTGACCAGCCAGGCCCAGCAAGGGCTCTAGTGGGAGGCAGGTGGGTGCACTTCCCTGGGCTCCCCCTGGGTCTGGCTTCTTGTGTCCCCACTGGGCTGGGGTTGTCCCTTCCTTTCCCACCTAGCTCCGTGAGAGTCCCAGGACAGCTGTGCTGAGCAGTCAGTGAGGGAGGAGGGTGGTCGGGGCTCCGCACGGAGGAAGTGGACAGTGAGCAGGAGCAGCTCAGGGACGTAGCAGCTGCCTGAGCCTGGGGCGAGACTGGTCCTTGAGGTCAAGCAGTGCTGGGGGTGGAGGTCGCCCAACACAGTGGAGGGACCTCGTTGACCCTCAGGTATTGGCTGGGACCAAAAGGTCCCTGCTAGTGGCAAAGACTACACCCTAGACTGACCTCGAATCCTGAACTGAGCCCTGAAAGACCCACAGGAGTGACATTTCAAGGCAGGTAAGAGGTGCTTGGGGCCACCTGTGACTTTCCCCAGACCTGCCTGGCCAGAGCTGCGGCGGGTTCAAGGAGCTCGGCCTGTGATCGGATTTCCTGTTAGAATGTCCCAGGATGCTGGGGCTGACTGAGTGAAATACCACAGACTGGGGGGCTCAACAACAGAAATGTATTTTCTCGCATTTCTGGAGGTTGGGGGTCTGAGATTAAGGTGCTGGGAAGTTCAGTTTCTGAACGCTCTGCCTGGCTGATGGGTAGCAGCCTTCCTGTCACGTCCTCACACGCGTGGAGAGAGTCATCTCTGGTGCCTCTTCCTCTCCTTATAGGGAATTAGGGCCACACCCTTTTGACCTCACTTACCCTTCATAACCTCCTACGGGCTCTGTCTCCCAAAACAGTGGCACTGGGAGTCAGGGCTTGAACATATGAATTTTGGGAGGGCAGGATTCAGCCTGTAACAAAAGTGCACGTGACTCCGAGGGTGATAACAGGACGCCCGGCTCTGCAACGCACCGTCAACAATGTCCTGCAAAGTTACCAGACATCTAAAGAAACAGAAAAATACGACCTGTGGTTAAAAAAAAGTTACTAAAAACGGATTCTGAGAGGACCTGAAGTTGGGTTTCGAAGACAAAGGTCTAAAGCAGCCATTATAAGCAGTTAAAGGAAAAAAACCCTATGAATTAATTAATGACATGATAGAATTAAAAGATTAATTAATTAATGAAGAGAGAAAAAATGAGTGAACAGATAGAGAAATCAGATGGGAAAATTCAGCAGAGAAATGGAAACTATAAAGAACAAAGTGTGCCTGTAATCCCAGCACGTTGGGAGGCTGAGGCAGGAGGATACTTGAGCCCAAGGAGTCCTGGTTCCTTTTGTATAGAATGGAGATCTGAGTGCTTGCTGTGCTCACTTCTGCTCTCACCGGGCTGCGGCCGCACCTCGACCTTCTCTGCAGGCAGCGCCTGGACCCCCGCTTGCTTCCTCCTGCTTCTTCTTCCCGTCCGCTGCCAAAGCCGGAGGTCACGTGGTTGCGTCCAGCTCCGGGCCGGCACCGCAGGGTTCGTCCTCATCTCGCCTCTCTCCACACTTCCGTATTTATAACTCTCTTTTCCAACACTGGCAAACCCATTTCCCTCTGTATATTCACTCACCTGATCTATCTTGGAGCAGGTGGAAAGAGCTTCAGAATTGCTCATCCAGCCACTGGGAAAAACAAACCTACTGCCTTTAGCTTGAGAATACAGAGCAAAAGATACTCTGTCCGAAAGTCACACAGGGTAGCTCTTTTTCTCCGTCGGTGTGGCTGTGGCATTTTCCCACACTGCAATTGTATTGCATTTTAGGGACGTGCACATTTTATTTTTGAGTGCACTACGCCAAACCACCATGATTCCAAAGTCAAGCTGCGCATTCCGGCTCACCTGCCTGGGGAACTAGGCTCCTAGACGCCGATTCCTCCTTCTCGTGTTTCTTTTTGCAGAAATAAACATGCACATGCGTATTTTTAAAATTTCCCTTCTGTCTTACTGGAAAGGCTGTGTACGTTACGTGCCGTTCGGCACCTTGCCTCCCCGCTTTGCCACCCAGCCTGGCCCTGCAGCCTGATTGGCAGAGACCGTCCTCGTGGCTTTACAGCCGCACGGGGCTCGACTGTGGGTGCAAAGTCTTATCTGACGAGTCTCCTGTGTGTGGGCATTCAGGTGGTCCCTAGTAGTTTTCAGTCACAAACAGCGCTTCCACGAATCTCTCTGTGCGTGCGCGCATGGGTTTTTTGTTTGTTTGTTTTTTATCTGTTTTGTATTGTTGCAGTTATGTCTTTAGGATGAATTCCTGCTGGTGGGGTTGCTGGATCAAAAGGTAAACGGATACGTGGTTTTGTTAGATAGTGCCAAATTCCCCTCTAAAATGACTGTTCCAATTTGCAGTCTGACAGCAGCGTGTAAGCCTGGACGACAGACTGAGTGGCTAAGCGCTTTAATTTCCGGCACTCTGGTAGGTGGTAAGGGGCATCTTGGCATTGTTTCAACTTGAATTCCTCTCACTGTGAAATAAAGTGACCGTTGTGTTTCAGAGGACGCCGGACAACGTGGGCTTGAACCGCACGGGTCCACTCACCCGTGGATTTTCTTCTGCCTCTGAGACAGCAAGACCCCCAGCTCCTCCTCTTCTTCCTCTTCCTCCTCCTCCGCCTACTCAACGGGGGACGGTGAGGACGGGGACCTTTGCGATGAGCCGCCTCCACTTAATGGAGAGTGAATATATTTTCTCTTCCTTATGATTCCCTGAATAACATTTTCTTTTCTCTAGCTTACTTTGTTGTGAGGATGCAGTGTATCACACAGACAGTGTACAAGGTACTTGCTAGTTCACTGTTACCCGTGGGGTTTCTGGCCAACAGTGGGCTGTTAGTACAGCTTTCGGGGAGTCGAAAGTTATACTCAGATTTTCGGCTGCATGGCGGGTGGACGCCCCCAACCCCCACGTCGTTCAGCGGTCAACGGTATGTTGTTTTTTTAGACCACAACGCAGGTGCACACTTAGTGGACTACAGCGTAGTGTGAACGTAACTGCTGCGTGCACCGGGAAACCAGAAAATTCTTGCGACTCACTTTGTTGTGGTATTTGCTTTCTTGCCCCGGCCTGGAACGACACCCACAACATCTCTGAGATGTCCCGCGTCTCCATCCTGGTGATTTCCCTTTGCTACTCTGTAGTCCCTCTTCTAGCTTTTGAGTTGGGAATTTCATGGACTTAATTTCATTCTTTCATTTTTTCATGGCGTGAACGTTTAAGGCATGACTTTTCCTCTGATCACTGTTTATGTCGTGTTTTTATTATGTTCATTTTAATGAAATGCTATGATTTCCGTCTGTTCTTTTTGTCCGTGAGCATCGAGAGTACTTTTTAACTGTCGTGTTTAAAGTATCCCAGTTTTACTGTATTGTGATCAGAGAAGGTTGTTTGTGTGATATTTCTGCTGTAAGAAACTTTCTGATGCTTTCGTCGTGGTCTAATAAATCACCAAGTTTTGTGCGTGTTTTACTCTGTATTAATGCGACAAAAATTGTATGTAAATCCACGAGGTCCCCCGCATGATGTTCTCTAAGCTTCTCTGTTTTGCTCACTGCGTCCACCTGCTCTGCGGCGCATGGGGGTGTGGGTCTCGGGCGGCGGGAGCGACCTTTGTACGTCGCTCTTAGAGAGTTTCATGCCAGCTCGTCCTACACCTTTGAAATTAATTCAGTCATTTTTCCTGGAGACCCTGACGGAGTCTTCTTTATCCTTAATGTCCGATAGCCCATTTCTTTCCTGAGCGCGTGTACGTAATCAACTCATTACATTTTTTTCCTATTTTTTAATTTGTTCTCCTAGTTTTTTAAAAAAAGTCCTCATTCCAGAGTGTTTTAATACCCTTAAATATTTGTCTTGGCATATTTAATTCAGTTTGGAGTGTTGCAGTTTCCTTCCTTCCTTTCTTCCTTCCTTCCCTCCCTCCTTCCTTCCTTCCTTCCTTCCTTTTTGGTGTAGGCATTTTCATGAGTCAAAATGCTTTGAATTGTTTGTTTTTTCTTGGAGTGGCTAAGTGTAGATAAAGACTAGTCTACTCATCTCATGGACAACGTTGGCAGTTTTGGTGGTCCATGAGATTCCTAAATAATGTGCATCACAGTTGTAGGCGTAGCACATTTTCTTTAACGGGTAGCATTTTTTTGGTAGTTGTGTGTGCGGCTGTCTCAGCTCGGGCTGCCGTAACAAAGTGCCATAGACGACGGTGTGGCTTAAACAACGCATATCACTTCCCACGATTCTGGAGGCAGAAGTCCAAGGTCAAGGTCCTGGCTGGCTGGTCTCCGCGAGGGCTCTCCTCCTGGCTCATGGATGGTGCCTTCCCCCTGGGCCCTGCCATGGTGGGGAGCGAGAAAGACCTTTCTCCTGCCTTTTTGGATACGGGCACTGATCCCATCCTGGGTGCTCCACCCTCGTGACTCATGTGAGCCGAACTACCCCCTTATCCCATCGCCCTGGGGCGAGGGCTTCAGCATATGAATTTGGGGGGGACACAAGCATTCAGTCCATTGTCGGGGTGGTGGTGGTGTGGTGGCATTTGAAGTTTGGTTCTCTTTTATCCTAAAGGATCCTATACCTCTCTCCTACACTTTTTTTCTCTTTTAGAGATAGGGTCTCTCTCTCCGTTCCCCAGGCGGGAGTGATCACAGCTCACTGCAGCCTTGAGCTCCTAGGCTCAAGCAAGCCTCCTGCCTCGGCCTCCCAAAACGCTGGGACCACAGGTGCCACCATGAGGCCCAGCTAATTTTTACTATTTTTTGTATAGATGGGGTCTTGCTCTGTTGCCCAGCTGGCCCTGTCTGTCCTTCCGTCTGCTCGAGTTCCCTTCCCCCCACTTACCCACGCGTTCATTTCTGTCAAGCACCAACGACACGAGGTCTTGTTTCCACTTGATGGGAGCAACCCAGCACCCGGAGACACATGTGTTCTGGAGCGCCTGTGACACAAAGCCCGCACCGTGGCATTAGCCACACCTTTTGTAAAACAGTACGGGAAGGAAGTGGGTAAAAAAGACGTGGTTGGTTTATGCATTTGATTATACACCAGCAGAGACGGAGGTGCGCGTGAACTGTCGCAGGTCACCTTCTGAAATGGGTCACGATTTACTATTCCTCCTTTGTCACCATCTTGCAAATCCTTTGTTCCCAGAACACTGGTGTCCGCCTGCTTGGGGGGCGTGTTTCAGGGCACAGGCTCTGGGTCCGCTGCTCAGTGTGGTGGTGGCCATGAGGGTGGCCCGAGTCCGCCTCACGGGGTCCCCTCTGTCTGGGGACGCCTTGGCGGTTTGTTCATGTCCGCGAGTGGCGACTGGGCAGAATTCCGACACCGGCTTCTGTGCCCTGCGTGCTGGGCTGGCCAGTCGAGAGCTCCCGGAACGTCCCCTTCCCGCGGGTGCGAGACGGACGCAGACGTGCGCCCCTGGGAGAACGGCGGAGGTCGTTGCGAAGAGGTGGCAGATTCCGGCGCATCAGTTCCTGCCATCGCGTCGTCAGACCCAACCCGCTTGGTCTCTGGGAAAGACGAAGGGACGTGGAATAAAGCCAGGCGAGCGGCGGCAGCGCCGGCGGGTGTCCTTCTAGACGCTGCGTCTTTAATGGTGTGTGCCGGTGCGTCCTCCCCGCTCCGTGTGCCGCTGTCAACCTTGTCAACCGTGTCAACGAGCACGTTTACTTTTCCATTGTTCCCCTGGGCAGGGACCACCTGGAGCAGCGAGCGCTGCCGGGGGACAGCGGGGCACCCTCCTCCTCGGTGGCCAGGCCTCATGGCTCTCCGTCAACGTCCCCCAGGGACGGCGAGGGCTTGACATGCCACGGGACAATGCGCCAGTCCACCCGGTGTGGCTCTGGGCCTGGTGGGCCGGAGGCCGGAGCCCCTCCGTGTGTTAGCGAGCCGTGAGCGCTGTGCCAGGGCCTGCTGACCCCTTCTGACGCCACCCACCTGCCCGTCAGCCTCTGCCCACCGTGGAGACGCCCGAAGCATTTTCAGCAGAGGAGCTGGGCACTGGGAGGTGGGTGGGGGGGAGCGTGGTCCCCAGAACTGCTGGCGTGTGAGGGGCCTTCGGGTGGAGAGTGGGGGCTTCACGGGACGTGCCTGTGGGGCAGGGCAGTTGGGAGGTCTCTGGGGGCACCGTGCTGGGGCTTAGCCGGGAGAGTGGCGCTGGGGGCAGTGGCCGGCAGGGTGTGGGTGAGGGCTGTGAGGCCCCAGGACATGGTGAGCGGAAGTCGGGAGGCGCAGCCGCCTGGGAAGGCAGAGCCCAGACCCACCCCCTGCAGCCCCAGCCCAGGAAGCCAGACTGGTACAGCCCGGAGGCCACCAGTGCCCCCGGCCATCGTCCCCAAAGGGCCAGGGCATGAGCCGTCACTGGCCGCTCCCCTAAGTTTCGTCCCCGCTTCTGACTTAGGACCACGCACAGAAAGCGCAAAGGCCCTTCCTGATCCCACGACGCCTGCTCCCGGCCCCACGGGGGAGCTTCCCACCACGCCCGTCTAGGGGTCCTGCCAAACACAGGGATGGGGCCCTCGCCGCCACCTCGCAACGTGGGGCTCTGAGGAAACAGCCTTTACTTCTGTCACCCGGGGGGGCGGTCTTGGTTTCTATCCCTGCCCTCCTGGAAGTGGCTATTTTGTGGCCACAGCCCTCGGGGAGTCCAGCCGGCTGGCGTTAAGGGGCTGGGTCTTGCTTTGCTCCTGGGCCGAGAAGGGCCTGAGCGTCGGAGCCTGTGGCTGCGCAGAGACGCTCAGTTCACCCAGTGGGTGCACGGTGAACCGGAGAAGGGGCAAATCCCCGAGGACACAGGCTGTGGCCTCGGCACGTGGCTGGGGGATCCTCGGACCCTCCCGGCTACCCCCAGGGGTTCGGGGGCTCAGACAGACCCTGCGGAGCTTCTCTGTCCTCTGCGCCCAGGACGGCCGGGGGCGGAAGCCCAGGCCGCAGAGTGGGCAGCCCGGAAGGGGTGTGGGGGCGGCAGGAACGGCGCGGCCTGGCGGATGCTGGCTGGGGACGGGAGGCCCGGCCCGCAGAGTTGGAGGTGGTAGGCCAGGAAGGGCTGGGAGCCTTTTAAAAAACACTTTTGGGACTTTTTGTACTTCTAACGATTGAAACAGAAAACACCCCAACCGCAGTTTCTGGAAGAACCACTTGTCCTTGCCCAGCTTGTGCCTCTCCCTGGACTTGGCGTTGGCCTCCCGACGGGCCTGGTGGTGGACAGCAGGGTCTCCTGCCTCCCCAGACTCAGCACGGAGAGGGTCAGATCCCTGGGGAGGGGGAGGCATGCGGCGCTGGGTTTAGGGTGCTCGTTCTGGACCACTCCCAGCACCTGTCTTGGCTCTGCAGGGGGTCTGGCCAGGGACAGAGGCCACCCCAATGTAATTCCCCCACCTTGGGTAATTTTGCCACTTTGCAAGAGGCCAGGATGGTGTCTGGTTGTTACTGCCGCCCACATCGAGGCATTCGGGACCATATAAAGGGTTTCCAGGGCCCGGAGGGACCGTGTGTCCTGGCCTTGTGATGTGCTGGAGTGTGAGGGCCTCTGGGCGGATGGGGGGCCTCCTCCTGGCCCTTCTCCTGTCTTTGGCCTCCGTGCCCAAGGCCCAGGCAGTGTGGCTGGGCAGGCTGGACCCCAAGCAGGTGGCACGGTGGGGGGCACAGTGCGGTTTGCTCAGCATGGGCCCCGCAGAGGTTCTGGCTGGGCCCCTTGTCTGGGCTCCTGGGTCCCCGGATGCCAGCCCAGGCCGAGGGACGGTTGGGGGTGGTGCTGGGCCTGCATGAGGGACTCTGGGGCTCCCGGACAGTGACAGGGGCCTCTGAGGGCGGCTGTCTCACCAAACACCCTCAATGCAGCTTCTCGGGCCCTGGTATGTCCTGGCTGTGGCCTCCCGCGAAAGGGGCTTTGCTGTGGAGAAGGACATGAGAGACATTGAAGGGGTCGTAGTGACACTCACTCCAGAAAACAACCTGAAGGTGCTGTCCTCCCGGCACGGGTGAGTGAGGCCATGTCCCTTGTGTGCTGGGGCCCGCCCGGGCTTCCCGGCTGGTGCCTGTGGCTGCAGGTCCTGCAGGCTAGGTCTGGCCGGCTCAGGCAAGAGCCCCGTGGATCTGCTCTGAGCTGCCGGCCCTCCGCCCCGCCACTCACGCCTGTGTCCCTGGACCCAGGGCCTGGCTGGCGTCCAGGCAGGATGCACACACTCTACGTCACAGCCGGTGTGGCCTCTGACCCCCTTGTCCTTGGTCACCCTGGCTGGGGGCTCTTGGAGAGCAGGTGAAGCCTCCTCTCCATGCAAATCCTCTTGAACATGGTCCTGAGAGTGGGCTCACACCCGGGGCCCAAGAGCCCCTGATTCTTCCGCAGAATAAACCTCACAGAACGGGGCCTCGAGGCCGTTTGCCAAGTCGGCCTTGACTCGCAGAGCCACGAGCACGTGTTCACCACAGCAGACCACGTGCGAGGCCGGGAAGGCCAGGCCACCCGGGGCACCTGGGGGAAGCCAGGCTGCGGCAGGTGTCAGCACTCACCTCCCTTCACTGGGCGGAGGGCCTGGCGGTGGCACTGTGGCATCACCCCCGGCAGACTGCTCCACAGTGCGGCTGAGCCGCCATGCCAGGCACGAGGCCCTTCTCCCCTCCCCGAGGTGCTCTCCCTCCTGGCCGCAGCACAGGCAGGGACAGGCTAAGGTGGCAGCGCCCACCGGCCTTTCTTGGTCCTTGTTCTCCCGCGAGCACATGGGCACCAGCCCCTCTCGCTGAGCAAATGCCCCGATCTCACCGGGCTGCTCGTTTGTGTTCGGGCAGCCCAGGGAGCACTGGCCCCTGTCCCCAGAGTCACACTCACCTCCTGCCGTCTGGGGCTCCTGCTGTGTCCCCTGTTCCGTGCGGAGAGCTGGAAGCCACAGGGCTCTCGGCAGGGGAATGAAGGGTCTCACTGCCCAGGCCCTCCACCCCACTCATCTCCCTAGATGGGTCAGACTGGCCCAGGGCAGGTTTCTGGGTAGCTGGGGGGCGTCAAGAACATGGAATTCCCTCAGTAGCCTCGCTGGCCTCCACTGAGCTCCTGTTTCCTCGCCCAGGGTCCCAGGGTCTTGACCTTGTGCTGGGGGACGGGCTTTTCTTTTGCAGGCTGCAGGGGTGCAACCAGAATGTTGTGGAGTTGCAGAAACAAAACTCTGGATGGGTGTTTGGGAACCCCTGTAAGTGTGGCCACAGGCACCTGCCCTGGGCCGCGTCTCCCTGAGGTGCCTCCCGGGCTGGCGCCGGCAGAGAGGGCCCAGCTCCACTCTGGAGATTTCCATGTGGCTCTTTCCAGGCAGCTAGAGAGCCTGGTTTTGTCAGGGGCTCAGGCAGGGGCTGAGGGCAGAGAGTGGCCCCTGTGCAGAGAGCTCAGACCGTGCAACGCTGCCCAGTCCCAGTCCCCGCCCCACACGGCTGCACAGCCTGGATGTCTGGCCGGCGGCTGTCTGTCCCTGCGGGGCCGGGGCTGGGTCAGGGCTTGTCCGTATGTCCGTCCGTCAGTCACCGAGTCGCTCCACGCAGGTGCCGGGTGGGGCTTGGGGGTACAGAACCCAGGAACTCTGGGCTGCTGGGAGGCTCTCGCCCTGTGCTGGTGCCCCCGTGGCCAAACCCGCTCAGCGGCCCCCAGACGGCACGGCAGCTGCCCTACCATGCAGGGGTTGGGGGGTGGCTGTCTTCTAGCCCTGGGCGTGCTGGAGTACCGCGTGCTGGGCACCAACTTCAGAGACTACGCCATCATCTTCACCCAGCTCGAGTTTGGGGATGAGGCCTTCAACACCGTGGAGCTGTACAGTGAGTGGCTGCAGGGGCCTTTCCCCGGCCCTCACCCTGGCCCCGTCCCCACCCCTCCCCACCCACTCCCCAACCCCTCTCCAACCTTCCTCCCAGGCCCTCAGAGCCTACCGGCCCCCCACCCACAGGTCGGAACGAGATGGCCAGCCAGGAGGCCTTGGGGCTCTTCTCCAAGTGGAGCGAGGGCCTGGGCTTCCTGTCTCAGCAGCGGGCCCAGTTGCGCAAGGACCGTGAGTGTCCCCGGAGCGGCTGCAGGGGTGGCTCAGGGCCAGAGCTGGTGCCCGAGGGCTGTGATGGGCGGCACAGACCTGGGGCCAGTTCCCGGCCTCTGCCAGTCTCGGCCACCTGTCGAGGCCGCAGGGCTGGGGCTGCAGGGCCAGTCCCCGTCGCAGGTGAGGCTTGTGGCAGGGACGGGGCCCTGGGCACGGCCGGGCCTCACAGCCCGTCTCGCCTCCCCTTCCAGTCACCTGCGCGCGCAGGATCCTGCAGGTAAGCCGCCATCTCCAGCATCTCCCCGGGGGCCCCGCGAGGCGGGAGGGGCCGCCCACACCCCAGAGGGCAGGAGGACCCTCGCCCAAGCCCTTGGCGCTGGTGGCTCTACTGCCCCGAAAGTGCTGAGGGCTTGGGGGGGCCCCTCTGGTGAGCCGGGGTCCCCCACGCGCCTGTCTCGGTTTTCAGTGAAGGCTACGGCTCCCGGGGACGGAGCCCACCAGGTCCCGGTGGAGGCCGGTCGGGGCCGCCCCTCAATCCAGATCAGAATAAAGTGATTCGCAAGCAAACTCGCCAATGTCTCCAGCATGAGCCAGGCGGGGCCCCGTTGGGGGCAGGCCGAGGGGCCAGGCGGGCTCTGCCCTCTCAGGGCTCTGACCCGCCCAGGGAGAGGGGCAAGGGGCTGGTGGACGTCACCAAGGGCCAAACCACAGGACCTGGAGCCGTCCTGATGGGAGGCTGCACCTGACCCCTCACTAGGGCTCCTCTGGGTCTGGGGGTCCCACACTCAGTCCGCGGGTGGAGGTGGGGGCTGGTCTGGGATGTGGCAGGACACAGCCACTTTTCCCACCCGGACCCGACATGGCCCTAGAGGAAGCTGGCACCGGTGTCCGCCAGGACCCCTGGCCGGGATGACCCGGTGTCCACGGACAGCCCAGGGCCCAGGGGCTGCTGCAGATGCTGGCCCCACCTGGGGGTCTGGGGGTGGCAGGTCTTGACTCTCCAAGCTCTGTTGTCTCTTGGGCTGGGGCTTTGGCTGCTGCCGGGCCAGGGGTCCGGGGGTCTGGGAGGGCCTCACCCGCAGGTCCCCCTGTGTTCTGGAGGAGGCACTGCCGGGAGTCCTGGGAGAGGTGCAGGCCTAGGAGGAGCTGGGCAGGAAGCAGTGTACGGGCTCCGTGTTGCCTTCATGGAGGGGAGGTGCCCACGAGGTGCCTCGGCCCTCCAGGCTGGGCAGGCACGGGCATGCACCCCCAGCACCCACCCATGCGTGCACATGCACACGCTCACCCAGCCCGCCCACCTGCCGGCACCTGCTCAGGCACTGCCATCGAGGCCTCCAGGAGGTGGCCAGGTCTGAGCTGGGTCGTGATGGGGGCACCCCGCATGTGCACCCTGCCCGAGAAGGGCCCAGCCTTCGGCCTCTCACTGGGTGGTCTAGGGTGAGCGGCCAGCGTGGTCAGGTGAGACGGCTGCGGGCTATGACGGGAGCACACGAGGCTTCACCTGCCTTCAGGGGCTGCCAAGGCTGAGCACCTGGGATTGGCCGAGCCTGAACCCGCCCCTCCCTCCGGCCCAGCCCAGGCCCGACGCCCATCACGGGGTGGGCACAGGGAGATTTAAACGCGGCGTCCAATCTGGCTGGCTGAGGAGGGAGGGCGAGGATGAGGTCGGGGCTGCCGGTCCTGCTGCTGGTGCTGGCACTGGCCCTGGCCGCGGGACCCCCGCCCCAGGAGTGGTACCCCAAGGAGGCCCACACCCTCAACTGGAATAAGGTGAGCCAAGCGCCAGGCCATGCAGGCTGGGAGCAGCGTCAGGGCAGCCGGGACACGCACCCTGCAGGGCCTGTGGGCAGCCATCTGGGACCACGCCCGGTGCCGGTCTCTCCTGCCGCCATGAGGCGCAGGGCACAGGGCCAGCACCCCAAGTGAGGGCAGGGCGGAGAGGCCCTGGGAGATATTGAGGGGCAGCGGGATGCAGAACGGGGGGCATGTCCTGGGGTGGGAGGCTGCTGGCCAGAAGTTTCCGGCACCGTGCTGGGCAGACCCGGGGGCAGCCCTTGCCAGCCTGCCTGCAGGCGTGCCGCGGTGGGGCTGGGTGCAGGGCGGGTCCCTTGTCTGCGGGGTTCTTGGCCGGGGCCTCTGTGTGGCAGCTCCACACCAGCCCCCCACCCGACACCCCATGGCAGCTTTCAGGCTTCTGGTACATTCTGGCTGTCGCCACGGACGCGCAGGGGTTCCTGCCGGCCAGAGACAAAAGGAAGCTGGGGGCGTCAGTGCTGCGGGTGCACAAGCCGGGCCAGCTCAAGGTGGTCGTCGCCTTTAGCCGGTGAGAGGGCCCGGCTGGGGCCCAGCACGGCCTCCCACGCGGC
>CAUYRT010078714.1:0-11661 GCA_963574885.1 Lepilemur ruficaudatus
CCCGACACCCGATAAATTGTTGTTCCTGTGTGTCCACTTAGGTGTAATATGTCCAAGTCTTTTGCCTTTGTAACCTTGTTTAGCTTTTAATCTAGCTCTCTTTTTTTAAAAAAAATCTTAATTGTATAAATAACAAAGGAATTAATACATGCACATGCCAATAAAAATTCAAAAAGTATAGAAAGCCTAAAATAAAAAAATAAAAACTTTCTTTCCTGCCCACCACGTCTCCACTAGTGCTGCTTTCTGGGGCTTTAAAATGATTCTGTTTCAATTTTCTGGTGGTTATCTACATTTTTCTAAATAACACGCTTATAACTCTATTCCTTGACTTACGTATTTTGACTCCTCTACATGAACAATGACATTTAGCTAAATATTCTACCCCTCTGCCCTCACTCTGCCTTCATGCAAATTGTATCTTTTAAATTTTTTAGTTCTATTTTTAGACTTTGTAGTTTTTTATACTGTTATAATTTTAGATAACATTCTAAAAATATCTATATCCTTTCTTTATGGTGGTTTTTACATTTTTATCAGTCATCTGTCCACCCAATTAAAAGCAATAACCCAGTGCTTTGACTATCCAGTTCTCACCTTGACCCCGTTTTCAGAGGCAACCATTTCTAAAGGCCAGGTGTGTGACTGAGGCACCTGGGCTCCTATTGAAATGCAAACCCTGAGTCCTGGGTCTACAGACCCAGACCTGGCTGCATTCCCCAGGTGTTGCTTATTCTGCTAGATCGGGGAGCACACTTTGAGTAGAGACGTGTTGGGGCTGGCAAAGGGTCCCCAGTCACATGGGTTTAGGTTCTGAGGCAGCATTTAGACAGGGAGGGGACGCCCAAGTCCTGCTGGAAGGGCTGGGCCAGCAGGCCAGGGAGGCTGAGCAGGGCAGCCTCTTTTCTTCCCAAACCTGCTTCTTCATCTTAATCAATAGTCTCAAAGTCTTCTTCATTCTCCTCCACTGCAAAACAATCTTTACACAAAAGACTTCCTAGTGGCCTAGTTTGACTTACTAGAGTTCCTGAGATGCAGAATAAGTTCCAAGATGACCCTTGTAACCTAAGGAAAACACAGAAGAGCCGCTCAGAGGAAGGTACTATTCTCCTGCACGCACTATCTCTCTCTCCTCTCCTTGGATCTAGCTCCTAGCTTCTGCCCTGAGGTCATGGCACAGTATTATAGCACATCACAAATGCAAATATCCGATGTTCTCCTTCATGGTTTTCCTCTGTATTCTGGTAAGGTGAGTATGGATTCCGAATACCCATAATAGAAGTCATACATTTGTCGTAGATTGAGTTGCCTCCGAAGCCAACCCTGAGATAAGAAATGGATACAAATGGTTCATTTGGGAGGTGAACCCAGGAAATCCCAGGAGTGAGGATGAGGTGAGACAGGGAAGGGAAGGTAGCCAGTAAGGGATACGAAGTAAAGCAGATCACCGCTGTCCCTGGAATTTATTCCTTCAAGCAAGATCTGTTGCACCTGCGGGAGAGGGAGCTGGGGTACCCACACAACGCCATGGCCATGGGTTGCTCCTAGGTGCGGTGACTTCCCTGGTACTCAGGGCCTGTTACGTGGACAGCAAAGTGGCCTCTTGCAGCAAGAGAGGGCCACCAGGAAAAACGATGTGGTGCAGGCAACCAGAAGTCCTGCCCCAACCTCCAGCCATTCCGAACAGCTCCAGCAGGGCAGAGGGTGGGGTCGGACTAGCAGCCAGAGCTTTGGGGAGCACTGCAACAAGTATGCACCTGGCAGGGGGACCAGCAGTCTCTCACCAGGGTGAGGGTAGTTGTGATCCAGGTGTCTTGTGACCAAGGGCAGGGGAGCAACCAGGTGTGGGGACCTCTGGCCGGGGACCCATGCGGTTTTACACCGTGGAACAATCAGGTCTGTTCCTCCCTCCATAGAGTGTGCCCTGCACCCTGCTCGTTGGCTTTACTTCCCCGGGAATGTGTGTCAAGGAGATAGATCTGTGGAGAAAAGCCACCCGGAGGGGCTATTTTCAAAGGAACTATTTTAAGGCTGTCCTTCCAGCCCGCCACATCCTGACATTCGGTATATTTAGCATCATCCATAGACAGGGCTAATAGATTTTCAGTTGCAAATCATTCTGATTCAAACCACTGCAGTCTTTATTTTTTTTTTAATTGCAACTAAGTCACGTACAGACACACACACACACACACCATGCACATTAATAGCTACCTTATGTTTATACACGGAAAATGCTTCTAACAAAAGCAATTTCTCTAGTTAAACTTGCAAGCCTTTACTATCGAACCCTTTCTATTTGGGGGGAGGGGCTGGTGCTGCAGGTTAGCATGCGTTGCCTTCACACTGCGCGTGAAATGCACATGTATTTGGTCAAAGAAAAGAATGCACAAAAGGTGTTTTGAATTGACAGCCCAAGACATGAGTAATTTAACATGCCATTCTTTGCCTCCTGCTCCTGTAGCTGCAGAGCACTGCTGATTTGCCTTGCTGAATACAAATGTATATTGTCCCTTCCACTAATATGGTTTCTTTTCATCCCATGAATTAATCTCCTTTTGCCAGCACAATAAAGACTGTAGAGTAACAAATTCCAATGTCAGGAATCAAAGCTGCAGTAGGCTCAGGCTTTCTCTGATGGTGGACTCATTCTGATGCAGCCCCACGAGCTGGATTAATTAGCTACAGATAAAACAGGAATTGCACCATCAAAAGCAGTGTCCTCAGTTCACCTCTGCCCTGTGGTCACCATGCCAGGGCTTGACTTCCCACTTCCTCTGACGATTGAGTTGGTGTGTTTTGGGGTCTTGGTCTCTCCATTCTGAGATACTAATCTAAGCATTAAACTCTCTATTGTTTTTACAATGGGCTGCCTGGTATCATGGTTTGGGCCTGGACTTAAATGCTCCACCCTAGACTGGACCCACATTCTCCAAGGTAGACATTTGGTCTATGGGTTTTTTATCCCTGCAGCATCTTGCACAATGCCTGGCATTGCACAGTGGATATTCAGAAAATACAGGGTGGAGTGCACAGATAGTACACATGAGTATGCTACAGAGTACCGCAGCCACGTGAGGGCCCTGCTCCCCTGGAGCGTGAGACCTGCACAAGAATGGCCCTGCCACCTGATAGGATGGATCCATTCTCACACACGTCTTCAACAGCACGATGATGGGGCTCCCATCACTGAGCCCTGACTAGGTATCAGAACAGTGGTTCTCAAAGCTTGGTGTTTAGACTAGCGGCAGCATTACTGGAAACTGGTAGAAATCCGAATTCTAGGGCTCCATCCAGCCCTGCTGAATCAGGAACTCTGGGGTGCGGCCCAGCAATCTGCGTTTTAACACATTCTCTGGGTGAGAATCAGTGCATGATTAAATTTGAGAAGCCCTGGATTGGAGATTAAGAGTTCAGGCTTGGAGCCAGGCTACCTTCGCAGCTGTGCGACCTTGAAGCTCCTTAACACCCCATTGACCTCACCGAGGTCCCTCATCTTAAAAATGGGGAGGTCTTAGTTTGGGTACCCCATAACAAACCTGGGGACAAAGATTTGAGCAAAGGTATTTTATTTGGGAGGTGATCCCGGGAAGAGGGAGGAAGGAGAGGAAAGCAGGGAAAGAGGCCAGAATAGATCCTGATTGGCAATAGGAGTAATTCTGCTGGGGACTCCACGAGAGTGTGGGGATAAGTACCCCAGTATTTATCATTGTGACCAGCCCATCAGTAGGATGAACCTGAGTTGTGTTCTACAAACTCCCCTCCTTCCTTGGTTCAGCGTCACTCTAACCTACCCAGTGCATGTGCCTGGCCTGGGGCCAGAAGTTCTCAGGCATTGGTCTGCATGTTAGGGGACTGTCTGCAGGTGGCCTTTGGGTGGGCTGCAGGGACATAGGCAGGCCACTGATGGAGCCCACCACAGGGGTAGTTTGAGAGCTTACCTGCTAGTGATAGTGTGAGGGTGGAAAGAGGTAATGTATGCAAAAGTGTTTGCAGCAATGTCAGGCACATCAGTAGGCAGAGCTCAGCTGATCCTTGTCACAATCCCCTTGTCCTCTTTTCCTCTCCCCCTTTGCATCCAATCTGTCAGCAAATTCTGTTGGTTCTACCTTCATGGTGTTTAATCCGCTTAATCCTCCTCTGTGACAACAGTATGATGATGACAATGATGACAGTGATTACTCTTTTACAGCTGAGGACAGTGAGACACAGAGATGTTAAGTAACTTGTCTGAGGTCACCCCACTGGTAGCAAAGTAACAGGGATCAGAGTCAGGGTCTGCCCGATTCCGGAGCCCATGCTTTCAGCAACTGAGCAATTGTGCTGCTCACAGATCAATTTCCTTTGTGTGCGTTCCTCGGAGCAGTCATTTAGGCACAGATTTGGAGAGACCATGTGTGCAAAGTGTGCCACATTTGTGTTAGGCAGATGCATGACATGCAGTTGTTGGGGAAGTGGGTGGTCAAGGGCCTGGGGACCCCTTTCCCTCTGACAGAACCCTGAGCCCACAAAGAAAGGGGACCCAACTGAGACAAAGACACTACCTATCCCCCAAGCAACTGTGTCTCTGTCTGCTGAATACTTCTGAGCTACATTAAACAGGCCTAGCTGTACCTGACAACAGCCTATCTATGGTCATCCCCTGGTCTTGGCACTGACTGAAAAGCTGTGTCATCTCTCATGATCTTGTCTCCTGGACCAAGTCTGGCCTGAAAGTCAAGCTCTCAGATCTCCCTGCAGCTACTGGTGGCCATTGTCAGGACTCAGGGGTTGAAGCAAGTGTTGTCGAGCTGGTTGCATAAGGCAGTGTGCCCATTAAGTCAAGCAGTGTCTTCTTCCCTTGTAGCATCCATCTAAAATCCTAATCACCGAGCCCCCATCTTCAAAAGAAAGAAAAGGAAATAAATATTAATGTTGTTTACAAGCAAGGTACAAGTGGACATAGACTGGGGAACTCACTGAGGGAAGGGCTGGGTCTTGCTCACTAGCACGTCCACGGTCCCCAGGGCAGTGCCTGGCAGCAGCAGGTGCTCACTAAACCATTTTTGAATGAATGGCATGCAGGAAAATGATGGTGGCCATCATGGAAGAGTTGATATTTTAGAGAGCTATGACTCCAAACTTTCAGAATCCCCAAGCTTGCACATCCCACTGTGCCAAGTGATTGCTCCTGTATGATGTGATAGAGTAAAACTGACAAATGCAAGTGCCTCCCTTCAGACCCTTGAATAGGAGTTAGCAGTTAGAAGTCTGTGACCCCACACACTAGCTAAGTGGTTTGCTCCTTAACCTACTGCGCAAGAATTCGCTTTTGCACAGCAGCAAAAGGGTAAATGTGTATATGTTTTAATTTGGGTCCCCCCAGGGGCTGACCCCAAGACAAGAATTCAAGTGCAAGTGGTTAATTTGGGAGGAGATCCCAGGAAGCCCCTTTAGGGGGTGGGGAAGTGACCCAGGGAAGAGGAGGAAGTCAATGCAGGAGGCTTTTGTAAGCAGGTCACCACTGAGGGTGAGTGGGGCCCAGTCCCACTGGGACCTCTGGGGGACTGTGCAGAACACACCCCAGAGCTGTCAAGGAAGGAAGCTGGACCTGTATCCGCCAGCTCCCATCGGCATGCAGTGGATGCTTCCAAGGCCACTGACTAGAGCGAGCTGCCATGACTGGAGACATGTCCTCAGGCAGAGCTGTGAGTGTTCAGTGAGTAGGCACCTGGCGTGTCCAGGTGAGCCCCACATTGTATGAGTGGGCACCGATCACATCTGCTACACGTGTCAGGGACATTTGAACGGCATGCACAGAGGGAGAGCTGCAGGTGTTGCCACGATTGTGCTAGAGTTGTGGTTGGTGGCATGAGAGTGAGCGCAAAGGGAGGAGAGCACCTACGTGTCCACTGCGCCTGCAATGGGGGCAAGGTGGCCCGTGGAGCCCCCATCCCTTTCCTGTCATGCTCAGAGTGCAGAAGAGGAGAAAAGCATATATATTTTTTTGTCTCTGTCTCATTCACGTAGCAGCTGTGGCCGTGGGAAGAGTGCAGCCCTCCCCCCACCACGAGCTGCAAATTTTTAATTGTAATGGGAAAAAAGGAAAAGGCTACCTTCTGTGGCAGCCATGGAGGTATGGAGATTGGGTGTTTCTTCAAGAAAGGACTTCCCTTTCCGCTGGGAGGAGAGCAGGGAGCTGGCGGCCCCAGCTGTGAGCGCCTTAAGTCTCTGCCTCAGGTCCGAGTCAAGGCCGTGTGCTTTCCAGGCTGATGCCTGAGCAAGCCCAGGGCACTAGAGCCTGGCCGTTTCTGCCCAGCGCAGAGCTCACCTAATGGATCGTCTTTGCTCTGGAACTCCTCACACGCACACGCACACGTGTCAGGAGCCATGAGGCTCGGCCATATTTGCCTAAGCCTTACCCTCCCCCTCATAGTTGAAGTTAAGTTTCTGTTTCCCTGGAATGGTAAGTTTCGCTTTGCAGCCAATGACGTGGTTTTGCATTTGGTATCCCCTGATTGGATGCTTATGGATGCCTCATTTACATACTGGACCTAATTGAGAACTGCAAGCTGTAACTCCTCAAATGCTTCCTGATTGGTCAGTCCTTTTTTCACCTAATTTGCATTGTGACTCCGCGTTCCCCTCTCATTTGTCTATAAAAGCTGTAACCTCATGCTCAATAAACGAGACTTGATCAGAATACTGTCTTGTCTCCATCTGTCCTGTCTCTTGTCCCATCTAGCTCCCACTCCCTCTTCCAGGTTTTGCGAATAACGTACCCGCGGGTCGGGACACACACGCACCACTAACTACATAAATACATGGAGAGAGAGAGAGAGAGAACCGAAGGGACAAAATGTTCCAAATGTTAAAAACTGGTAAATCTGAATAAAGAGCATATGGGTGTTCATTGTCCTAGTCTCATAACTTTTCTCCATATTTGAAATTCTTAAAATAAAATTTGCGGAAAGAAAAACAGAAAAGAAACTGAGGTTCTCTGAGAATCCCCATTTCTAGCCTGGTGCAGCCGATAAGCCCCGTGGCCTCCCGCCTCCCTGCCGCGGGCCTGGCCAGGCAGCCCTGTCACCCGTCTTCTCCTGGGAAGTGGTGGATACAAGACAAGTGGATTATTTGGCTTCTAAGCAGGGTTGGCTGAGTGCTTTACACTGGAGCAACAAATCAGCTTGTGCGCACCTTCGGGGCACAAGGGGCACCGTCTGACGCTAAAACTGAGCGTCAGAGTGGCTGCTGCAGGGCCCAGCGTGGCCCCTGGTGTGTGTTGCATGCACTGGGTGAAGCCAGTGTAGCCGCAGAGCCTTCCCAGGGCACAGAAAACCCTCTGCAGCAGTGGGCACCTGAGGATGCAAGAATCGGATGAAGAGGCTGGCTCTTAGAAGAGCCTCAAAAACATTTGAACAAAAATGGTGTATTGAATGTCTTAGGATCCTTAAGCAGTGTAGAAATAAATCTATTGGGAAAAATGTGAATGTCAGCTCAGTTCTCCCTAGGGTAGCCAGATGCCCTGGTGTACCTGGTACAGCCCTATTGCCTGATCATATCCAATCCCAAAAGTGCCCTGGTTTAGATGTTAAATTATGTGGTCACCCTGCTTCGACTCCCTTTGTTGCTCCTTTTCATTCGTTGGTCAAATTATTTGCTGTGGGCCTGCTGCAAGGTCCTGAGCTTGTTCAGGATGGGGTTAGCGGCACAGTTGCTCAGGCTCAGACGGGAGGACACTGTCCTGCACTTTCATTCCCAATGCGTGGCAGAGCAGAAAAAGCAGGGGTTTGCAGTCAGACAGAAGGGGGACAGAATGGGGTCTGGGTTCCTCTTCTGTCACCCTTCTGTGTTCCCTGGTCACAGAAACCTTCTGTGACTCAGTTTCCCACCTGTAAAGTGGGGACATAGCATATCGCATGTCTTTCAGGATGCTGTAAGGATCAACTGTAGGGAATGAACAGGGACTGGCACATATATGTTTTCAATAAGTGGCTTTTTTATTATTAATAGGGAACCTCCGCAAGGCTGTGTAGCTCACAGCCCTTCCTGCCATGGAGTGGGCCACGTGCATGTGGAACATTTGGGACATTTTGTCCCTTTTGTTCTCTCTCTCTCTCTCTCTCTCTCTCCATGTGCTTATGTAGCCAGTGGTGTGTGTGTATGAGCGAGTGTGTATGGGGACAGAGTTGAGTGCAGGAGTTTATTGGGAGGTCACACGTGTGATCGATACATGAGAGAAACAGCAGGGAGGACCTCAGCTTGCCCTGCAAGTGTGCTAACGTTTTGGCCGAGTCGGAGAGGAGTTCCAGCCTTTTCTTCTCCATCATAGCACCTTTCTGCCTGCCTCACACCTGCTTCAGAGAACTGGTAACTCAAAGCGTCTGCTTCATGCCTGGCCGCATGCCAACCCTCTTCTACTTGAGGTCATAGCAAACCTTACAACACTCCTTTGAGACTGATAGCACCATTTTATAGGTGAAGAAACTGAGGCCTGGAGAGATGTAGATATTTGTTACTCACTAACATTCCTCTTAGAGCACTGTGTGGCTTGGGGAAGGACAGCCAGGACTGGCTACATGATTGATGGGGCCCAGTGCAAAGAAAACAAGGAGCCCCTTATTCAAAAGTTATTAAGAATTTCCAGACACTGACAGCAGAGCATTAAGCCAAGTGCAGGGCTCTTCAATGCAAGGGGTACTGAGCAACTACACGGGTTGCAGGGCCGGGGAAGCTGGCCCTGAGTGTAGTCCTTGGATAAGTAGCTGCAGTGAGCGGGTGAGGCCCCAAGGGCAGGCACGGACACCAGCAGATGCCTCCTGCGTTGCTATGCATGCCACCTGGAGACGGAGCAGCTTTGCTCCTGCCGCAGAGGAAGAAGGAAGGCATCTGGAAGGCTGAGCAAGGCATGTGCTGCACTATGTGACCACACTCTTGTCTGCAGTGGAATCTATTACACTCTCAACATCTGGTAGAAGTGGTGACAGACAGAGGCAGCCCTGAGGGGCATTAACAATGTGAGCCCCAGGGATTCACAGAGGCCTCCGGGGAAGGCTTAGGGTTTTCGAAGGGATTGGGTAGCTGAGCCAAGTCTGCTGAGCTCTCTGCCTGGTAGGTGAGGTTCTGGGGCTTAGGGCAGGTGTCTGCAGGGCAGGGCCCACTAGGGGTGCCTGGGTTCCTCTGCCCCTGCTTTTCACACAGTAGCCCAGCATTTATCTGCCTGATATGGGGGATCCACTTGGAATCCACTGGCTAGAGGATTACACAGCTTGGGCTCCCCGATGCACCTGTCAGCGATGGGCAGGTGTGGGTGGAGGCCTGTCTGTCCCCTGAGCCCCTCCCACAGGGTGGAGCAGCTCCCCCAGTGAGCCAGTCTGCAGTGTCGCTGGCTCTGGACCGGATAAAGCAGGCATCTGCGTCATCGTGGGCTAATGGAGAAATAGCCTCTGGTTGCAGGTCTCGCTTTCCTTTGTTTCTGCGAGTCCAGCAGTATCATTGGAGAAATCCAGCGGCAGATAATGTAAATGTATTCCCCAGCCTCTCTTTGGAGTCATGTGGATAAGAGCTATGAAGGTCTGCAAAGTTCACGAACATCAGAAATTTCTTTATGCAGCTCTTGTTCACATATGGAAACTGTCTCAAAGGCTTTGGGTCAGATCCAGCTCATAACTGCTAGGTTATTTGGCCTGCGCAACATTCAAAAAGTATTTAGACACAATATTTAAAAATCAGAAATTTCATGTAAATTTTTGGATGTTTGGCTTTTTCTAGAAAAAAGTGCCAGCTTTTGGCAGCCCCCAGCCAGGTTTCTACATGCGGCTAAACCGACCCGCAGTGGCACAGCAGGTGTCCTCCATTTGCCGTGTCCCCCTCTCCAGCCCACAGAATTCACTTTATCGTGGACTCTGCGGAGTTTTTAGATGGATTTTGTGAACATCTGCACTTGCGCTGGTGACGTTCGTGGTCATGCCATAGACATACCTGGCACCCCCAAACACCTCCCGTGGAGACTTTGATCTCAAATGTCATTTAGCACATGTCTCACAGAGCACACCCTCTGAGCATGGGTCACTGGCCAAGGATTTAGAACTCAGTTTGCTTAATTTTAGAGTCAAATATTTCACCTGTTTTTGGCTAGGTGAGATTTTTGTGACAAAAATGGGTGCCGTGAGTGTAAGTATTTAAGTCTGGATTCGGGAACCTACTTGCTCCTTGCAGACTTGATGCTGGGTGGAGGGGCTGGTGTTTTCCCCCAGCCTTGTCGAGGGCTACCCAAGAAGGGCTATCTTTGGGCCCCGTTTTCTCTCTCTGGCCCTGTCTCTCTTTCTCTCTTTGCAAAATGAATCCAGCAAAGACCTATGTGGCGGATTATCTCATTAGCCGAGCCCTCGAAGGAGAAGAGTTGCTGGATGCTAAGCGTGTCGATAATTATGTCCTTGGTTCGAGGCCAGAACCCCCTCTCCCTGCCCGGCTGCTTGCCAGAGACCACAGGCTTCCGCAGCCCCACACGGGGAGAACTCGGAGCCCCAGCCTCCCGCGCTGGAGAAGCGAGCTATTTCTGTGTGTGTATGTGGGAAGGGTGGGAAGACGGAAAGAAAAGTGAGAAAATGTATGTAAGCAAATATTTCAAAGAAAAGAGGGGGAAGCTCATCTTTAAACAGCATTATAAAATAATCGATGCGATCCTGCCAGACCCCAAAATGAACAACAGGCCCCATGTCCCTTTGTAGCCCAGGGAGACACTAATTATTGCCAGTTTCAGCCTCGGCATAGCCTGGACATCCTTAGGAAAATGAAGCCAGTTTCAGTCCCCTGCTCACCTGCCTGGAAATGATCAGTGGGGCCCTGGCACTGCAGTCAGCCCGAGCTGCAGAGGAGGACGGTGCTCGGTGCCACCGCAGTCTTCTAGGAGGATGCCTGGAACTGACCGTGTTTAGGGTAATGCCAAAACATGCTTCAGCGTGAATTATTTACAGGAACAAAGGATGGTGATAAGAGAGGCAGGAAGAGAAGTTATAGGGCTGAGGAATTAATTTCATTTTTTTGATATGTAGGAAAAACAACCAGGCAAGTTTGCAGCTAAACGAGAGTCATTCCTTCTCAACAGCTCTCTTCCTGTGCCATAGTTCACCGATTCCAGAACGAGCCCCGCCTCTCCCTTCCTCCTCCACTTTTAAGGGGCGAATTGAAAAGGTAAATGATGGGATTTTGAGTGAATACTGAATGACTAGAACAGAAATGAGAACATGGTGACAGAACTGAGTCAGCTGCTTATCGGGGACAAATGTCTAAAAGTGACTCAAACCAAATGAAACTGCACCCAAAAAAATTACTTTCAGTTTTGAGAGTATTTTGACATTCAGGCTTTTCCTTGTTTTAGTAGTTTCAGAAAGCACATAAATTTGCTTCTGATTTAGGCTTTTGACTCACATTCCAGTTAAAAGACTATGGATTTGGTCCCAAGTTGAGTTTAGCAAACTGACTTTTTTCTCCATTGGGCTGAGACGCAGGCACATAAACACTAGCTCAGAAACACAACGCTTCAACGTGGCAAAGCTCGCCCGAGCCAAACAGTCGAGTGACTGATTAAAATAATTAAAATAGGAGAATCTAATGAATGGGAGCTATCTAGAAGAGCTTATATTTACTTGCAGGAAACTAAGATTAGGCTGTTACGGAGCC
>CAUYRT010078716.1:0-23927 GCA_963574885.1 Lepilemur ruficaudatus
AGAGATGGGGGTCTCATTCTTGCTGAGGCTGGTATTGAACTTCTGACCTCAAGCGATCCTACCTCCTGGGCCTCCCAGAGTGCTAGGATTACAGGCCTGAGCCACCATTCCCGGCCAAAATTTTTTTAAATAAAAGTGACAATGCAAAAGAAATGCATACTCAACACCTGCCCCAAAACTACTAGAATAAACCATTGAAATAAAAAGCTAATTATCATAAACTACTGTTTAATGTTTTTGTTGACAAAGTAGCTTTGAAATAAACAGCATTACAGTTTTATGAATTAAAATGAAGAGAGGTTTATAGCAGCTCTGTTCATAATCTCTCTAAACTGGAAGCAAGGCAAGTGTCTCAGTGAGTGAAAGGATAAACAAACTGTGGTACGTGTCCGTCCGTATAATGGAATACTACTCAAATGCAAAAAGGAACAAATTATTCAACATCCTAACACATGAACGAAAAAAGTCAATCTCAAAAGGTTACCTCCTACCTGATCCCATTTATGTGGCACCCTGAAAGGTAAAACTGGAGGAAGGGGAACACACCTGAGGTTGTGTGGGGCTGGGGCTGGGGGAGGGTTTCACAACAAAGGGGCACAGGAGGGAGTTTTCTGGGGGGATGGAATTGTTCTGTGTCCTGACTGTGGTGGTAGATACACATGTCTATACATGTGTTAAAACTTACAGAATTGAACAGCAAAATCAAAAGTCAATCTTATAGTATGTAAATTAAAATAGTGTGAAATATATTATAAAGAGACAAATATCAGAAGGTATAGACAGTAATTCCTTGACTAACTTTTTTCTCTAGGTATTTGCTGCCCCAAATTTTGGCAAACAGAGGAATAAACTCTGTTATCAAATTCTTTAATTTCAAGAGAAATGCATGAAAGTAGTATTGTCCAATCATGTGGTTTCTTTTCCACTAAAACAGCAAGGAGGTTCTTCCTGAAATCTTCACTTGGAGAGGTAAGTTTTAATCTAAATTTTTGCAAGTAAGGTCACAATGTCAGAGTGAGACCACAAAGTATAGGGAAACCATATCCTTTTGGAAACAGCAAACGTCTACGAGTGCAGAGAAAGCTGCAAGGAAAAAGTTTCCCCATCAAAAGAAGGCAACAGGGGAGAGCACAGTTTTGCTAATGCAAAAAGCAGAGCACAGAAGAGGCCAGATTGAAACTCCTCCAAGTTGGAAGGGAGCAAAGCACTGGTGAGGGCAGAATGAGAAGCAATGGCCAAAACCGTTTTCAATCTCTTTTTCTTTCTTCCTTGAGCAGCTTTTAGTCTCTATGATAAAACTTCTCAGGTGTTTGAAGTGGGTGAACATTATTAGATTTTGGCGTTCAAATCTAAATTCATAGGCTATCTTGAATAACTTCGCTTTCTTATTTCAAAGGTGAAGATTCTACCTATTGCTCTGGAAAGCTGGGAAATGCCCCATCTGTTTTAAGAGAGGAGGTCTATTTTTATAGAAAAAGGACTCCATTCTGTCACTGTTTGGGATGCCATTCGTATGAGTTGTCTATTGCTGCAGAACAAACGTCCCTAAAACTTAGTGGCTTAAAACGACAATGTATCGTTTCTCATGGTTCTGCTGGTTTCTCTTGGGCTCCCTGAGGCTGGAGGGTCTAGCTGGCCCTGCGCACATGTCTGGGGTCTTGATATCGCTGTCAGGGGACATCTCTCACCAGGTGGACCCTAGGTGTTCCGAGAGATTGAAAACGGAATTTACAATTCCTCTTTAGACCTATCTCCAGAGGTTATACAACATTATTTCTGCTGCATCTTATGGGCTAAAGCAAGTCATGAGGCTAGCCCAGAGTCAAGCGGTAGAGAAACAGGTCCCACCTCTTCATTTAGGGAGAAGTAGCAAAGTCACACTGCAAAAGAGTGAGGACACAGGGACACTATCCATTGGAGGCCATGACTGTAGCAATCTAACACACTATTGTTAATGATGTTTAAAGTAGATATAAACATTGATTAAATTAGATCTTGGCTCTGAACTTGTAAACTGGATAAAATTAGGCCAAAGATATATTTTGGGTCAGAAGCTTACATTCAGGCCAGCTTTAATATAGCTAATTCTTATTTTAAAACTATCAGAAATGACTTACAGATGAGTAAGAGAAACCTGAACCACTGGTTTTAATGGGAGATTTTAACCATCAACTAAGTAACACAGAATCCATTTAGCTCTTTTAAAATGCATTATTATTCTCTACCTGTAGGTCAACGCTCTTTGGTTTTCTGATGTCTAACCATTTCACAATTTTGTAGAATTATGAATGCATCCATCTCCCAAGAGGATATGGGCAAATTTGAACATAAATGTGAACTAGAGCTAGAGCATGGTTAGGTTTCTGGGGCAGAAGAGACGGAGAAAGACCAGGATAATCTTTGCACATGCAGTTGAGACTTGGCCCCCTGTCACCATAGGCTGCTAAACCTGTCACACTTTGGCAATAAGGAGCAATGCTTGGATGGGGACCCGTGCCACGCTGACATGTGACCACCTCTGCAGACTTGGCGAATTCCAAGAAATCCCTGGGGAGGAAGTGCCGTGCAGAAATATTAAGGTCAGGAAACTGCCCACACACCTGCCCCAATTATTCACCCTTGCCAAATTCTTCATGCTCTTTCCCACTTCAAATCCTATGTACTAGCCATTCTCCCTGACCATGAACTTCACACCCTGGGACACAGAGGTGAGTAATGAAGCTCAGGGGTATAAGCAGGGGATTGAATTTGGCATCCTGAGAGTACTCCCTGACTTGCCACTCTGCAGCTCCAGACCAGATTCTCAGCCTCTGTCCATCCTTCAGGAATGTTTTTCCATGGACCTCTTCAGTCAGGGCCCCGTTCTGTAAGCTCCAGCCTGTGCCTGAGCTCAGGGCCTTGATGCCAGAGAAGGCATGATGCCCCCCTGGGAATGGGTCCTTCAAGAACTCCAGGGCTGCTGGAGAGCTCCGGGTACTTCCAGAGGAAGAAGGAAATAGGGAGAGGAAACACAGAAACAGAGAAATGAGGAAAGGAGAAAGAAAAAGGATGGTTTCTGGAGACAAAGGTTTCCTTTTCCACACTTCTGCTTACACCGAGGTGGGCTTTAAATTGCCATTGAGAGGAGCCGGGAGAGGTTTGCAAATGTGTTTCTGGGGGGGGGTGTGCCACAGAAGACACCCTCCTGGGCAGCCACTACAGCATGGGAGCCCCTGTCAGGGCAGAGTTGAAAGGCTTTGTCCCAAAGCAAAAGAACTTGCAAACCTCTCCACAAGTTCTGAGTTTTCTTCTGGAGCTAATTTGTTGGAACTCAACTGGGTGAAACAATCATGCTGCTGAAGCATTTAGGGGCTGTATATGTCCTGGGTGCTATGAACTATAAATATCAAAGACTGTGCTATTTTTTCTCCCTGGAAAAAAACAACTGAAACCTTTATGAGTCAGTGTGGCTCTTTCTGCACCCCCACTACCTCCACCTTCTTTGTAGCCCTGTGGACATTCTGATCTGTGTCCTCCCTCTTTTACCCTCACTCCCAGACCTGCTCCCAGCTCTTCATGGTCTCTCTCTCCTGATGGCAGCCTCCCCCCTAGACCCATCTTCAGCCTTCCTTGACTCTCCACCTCGAAGACTATGGCTCCAGGACATGAGCTGACCATCCTACCCAACCTCAAGTCCCTGCATGGCACCCAAGGCCCATAGGTTCAAATCCAAACTCCCTAGCACGGTGTTGAAGTTCTGCCTCAGTTTACCCTCCCAAGCTTGTCTCCCCTGACTTCCCTCTTTCTCCTCTAACCACTGCCAAATACATCAAGCACTCCCACATGGCCAGGCTTTAACCCGAGCTGTTCTTTCCTCCCAGAACGCTCTTATCCGACTAGCTGCCAAAACATAAAGTCTCTTGGAGGTGGACACAAATATTATTTCAGCTGTAAAGCTCCTCCCCAGGGCCTCCCCAGAGCCCGCAGCCCAACCAGCCTCTGCTGGATGTTCCTGTGGGTTTCTGCGCTCTCTGTGTTAAGACATCTGTAATGGGTTAGAGCTGGGAGTTGGAATGTCTGCCTCCCCACTGAGAGGAGGTTCTCAGCAGACAGGGCCCTCCCTGAGCTCTCTCTCGTTCCTTTCAACATAGTGAGCAGGTCTGTGTATAGAAGATTCTCTGTAAACACCTGAGAGCTCATTTACCCAGTGCCATTGCAGATCGATGCAATTGCTTTTTGAACTGGCCCCACCTCCCTCTTCCCAAAATATCTAAAATTGGAACTTAGACAGTTCCTCAAAATATTCGACTTAGAGTTACCATACATTGCCCAGTAATCTCTCTAAGGTATATAGCCAAAAGAACTGAAAACATGTCCACACAAAAGTTTATACACAAATGCTCATAGCAACATTATTCATAACAGCCAAAAAGTAGAAGCAACCCAAATGTTCACCAACTGATGAAGGGATAAATAAAATGTGGTATGTCCATACAATGGAATATTATTTGGCAACAAAAAGGAATGAAGTACTGATTCATGATACAACACAGATGGAACTTGAAAGCAGTATGCTAACTGAAAGACACCAGTCATAAAAGATCATGTATTATATAATTTCATTCATATGAAATGTCCAGAAACAGTCAAATTTATAGAGACAGAAAGCAGATTAGTGGTTGCCAGGGGCTGCGGAACAGAGGAGGATTGGGGAGTGACAGTTAATAGGGATGGCTTTCTTTTTACAGAGAAGAAGGTTGTGAACTGGATTGTGGTCATGGTTGCAAAACCGTATGACTATACTAAATCACTGAATCAACCCTTCAGATGGATGAATGGTGTGGCATGTCAGCTATATATAATCAGGCCTTCGAGGCTGTCAGACAGTTCTCAGCCTTAGGGGGCTATATATTATTTTTGTTCTAAGCACAAGAAAAGCACTGTGAAACAGCTCCTGGGAGGCCAGCCTGCGGGTCCTCTGGGGCATAAGCTGGGGAGGCCCAGCAGCTGGGGGTCCTGCACCCTGCCCAGCCTCCCTGGGGCTGCAGTCCTAGAAAAGGCTGACATTCCCAAGTTCTTGGCGCCAGGGCACTCAACTGCCCTGGGAGACCCTGAAACCAATCGTCTGGACCCCAAGCCAGGACAGGGCTTTCCAGAGGGCACGGATGGCAGCCCCACCCACTCGGCCATCTGCACCGGGCATCTGGATTTTGTCCCTCAGGGTGGCTGTTGACCTCTGGCTGGGGTGGGAGAGAAGAAGCGATGGTACAGGCGCCTCCCGGACCGCAGGGACAAGAGGGGCTGCGTCCTGGGTGGGCATGATGCTCCCCAAGGGCTACCAGAGATGGGGGCAGGGAGGGCTGGAAGGGAAACAAGGTGCACAAACTTGGGGGGCCCAGTGAGTGGAAAGCGTCCCAACTGCCCCTGACTGAGATTGGCTCAGAATGAAAGGGACAGCGGGGGTGGTGGGTGGCGGTGGGGTGAAAGGTTCAGGAAATGACAATATTTGTACTAGGGAGGAAAGGAAACAGGAGTATCAGCAGCAGGGGTTTGAGGAACGCGGGAGAGCTGGAAGAAAGCTGACTCGCGGCGGCGAGGTGGCAGGCCCGGAGCGCGGGCTCAGGCAAGGGGTGGCTGTGGCGAGGACGGGTTCACAGGACACGCCGAGATGGGTGCCACCGCACTGTGTGCTCACAATTGATCTACTCGAATGGAAACCCCGTCCCAAGCTCTCCGCCATGTCCTGGTTTTCTTCTAAAATGCATGCCAGCTGGAGGACTCGCAGAGCCAGGGACAGGAGCATGTCGCACCTGGGGAGCCTCGCCTTGGGGCTGGCTCCGCTGCCAGCCTCCAGGTGCTCCCTCAGCTGTCCTCGGGCAGGGCAGCAGCGCCACTCCAGGAGCTGGTAGACGCCAGCAAGGGTGTGCCGGCCGACGTCCTGGGCCATCTTTCTTACAACTGTAGTTTTATTTTGTTTGTTTTGTTTTTGTATTCCCAAAATAATTTATCTAAAAATACATAAAATACATTGTGATAGGCAGAATAATGGCCCTCCAAAGATGTCCACTTTTTAATTTCCAGAATCTGCAAATATGTTACCAAAAAAAAAATGTGGAAGGCCTTTTCTGATATGATTAAGTTACGGGTTTTTAGATGGGGGATGACCCTGGATTGTCCGAGTGGACATATTGTGCAGGAATCACAGAGCAAGCAGGGGGGCGGCGACGGGGAGACAGAGTGCAGGTCACAGCGATGTGTTTGCTTTGCAGGTGGAGGAAGGCGAGTGAGTCAGGGAGTGCTGGCAGCTTCCAGCAGGTGGAGAAGGCAAGGAGACAGATCCTTCCCGCGAGTCCCCAGAAGGAACAGTCCTGTAAACACCTTGGTTTTAGCCCAGTGAAGCCCACTTCAGACTTCCAACTTCCAGAACTGTAGGAGAATAATTTGTGTTGTTTTTAGACACTAAATCTATGGTAATTTATAGTAGCAATAGGAAACAAATAGATAAACCATGTATTTTAAAAAATAAAGAAAATTGGCCTAGCGTAGTGGCTCATGCCTGTAATCTTAGAACTCTGGGAGGCCGAGATGGGAGGATGGCTCAAGATCAGGAGTTCGAGACCAGCCTGAGCAAGACCAAGACCCCATCTCTACTAAAAATAGTAAGAAATTAATTGGCCAACTAAAAATATATAGAAAAAATTAGCTGGGCGTGGTGGTAGTCCTGTAGCTGGGCATGCCTGTAGTCCCAGCTACTTGGGAGGCTGAGGCAGAAAGATCTCTTGAGCCCAGGAGTTTGAGGTTGCTGTGAGCTAGGCTGATGCCACGGCACTCTAGCCTGGGCAACAGAGTAAGACTCTGTCTCAAAAAAATAAATAAATAAAAAATAAAAATAAAAATAAAAAATAAAGAAAATAAATCACTTGTAATCCAGCTCCCAGAATGAACTCATGGTTTTTAATATACAAAATTTAGCAGTCTGATTAGCAGAACTGATGTGTGACTCATTTGTAAAGGGCAAAATGCTACGTAGCTAAGGCTGCTGTGTTCCCACAGAGATACCCCAATGATTCTACTGGCTAAGTGGCCTCAAAGCTCATCTGGGTTTCCAAATCCCATTGTCTGCTGAAAGGAATCAGGGCTCTCTGGAGAAATGGCAAATTCCAGGGTTAACGTAGGAAAGGAATAGGACGAACCCAGAACATATTATTCTGGCAGACAGTGAGGAAGTGCTCAAGGACTGACAGGAACTTGTCAAAAGGACAAAGGAAAGGAAGCGTAAAAGGACTCTCATTGGCCAAATCTGGAATCATTTGAGCAACAATAATGGTAGTATTGAATTATAACCCTTCTTACTTTGTTATAAGCAGTCTAAAGTAAGACTCCAGGAGTGCATACTGATACAGTTATAGAAATGAAAAAATAAATAAATGGGGAGAAGGGAAAGTTCTTCTTTATGGTAACATATCAACTAACAAATGTAGAAGAAATACCAGGGTGAGAAAATACCATTGGAATCACCACAGTAATAACTGTGTCAGGGAGAATAGTCAATGAATGCTAAATGGTGAAGAAGGTTTGAGAAACAGGATTTGTATAGGGTCTCAAACTATCTCCCCAGAGGGAGATCCTTACTAACTACGAAGGAGAAAATAGTAACTTTACAGTGGAGAAGCCTGACAAACCTTAACCAAGCAAGCCAAGTTAACATCACCAGTAACTAAGACAAATAGACATGTGCCTCTGGCATGCTGCAACAGAAGGGTACAATAGTCCTTTCTGTGCTGCTCTTGCCAAAAGGCATAACCTGAACTCAATTGTGAGGAAATATCAAACAAATCAAATTGAGTGATGTCTTACAAAATAACTATAGGCCGATACCCTACAGAAATGTCTGTCATGAACGACAAAGGAAGGCTAAGGAACTGATCCTTATTAAAGGAGACTAAAGAGTCTTGACAACTAAATGTAACATGAATTCTGGATACTGGACCACAAACAAAAAAATGGAGTTTTTCTTTCATTATCAAGGATATTAGTCATACTATGACATAGATGAACCTTGAGGATGTTATGCAAAGTGAAATGATCTAGTCACAAAAGGACAAATATTGTGTGATTTCATTTATATGAGGTATCAAGAATAGTCAAATTCATAGAGACAGAAAGTAGAATGGTGGTTACTAGAAGCTGGGAGGAGGGGAAACGGGAAGTTAGTGTTTGATGTGTCCAGAGTTTCAGTTTGGGATGATGAGGAAGTGCTAGAGATGGGTAGTTATGATGGTTGCATAGCATTGTGAATGCAATTAATGCCATAAATTGTGCATTTATTAATTGTTAAAATGGTACATCTTATGTTACATTTTACAATAAAAATATTTTTTTAAAAATTGCAACTTTCAAATAAATCAACATTAACAGATGGCAAAATTTGCTTGAAGTTTGTAGATTATATAACAATGGTGTGCCAAAGTTAATTTCCTCATTTTGATAAATGCACTGTGGTTATGTAAGAAAATGTTTGTGTATGTATATGTATGTGTTTAAGAAATACACACTGAAGTATTTAAGGGTAACAAGGCATCATGTCTACAATCTACTCCTAAATGGTTTAGAAAAATTAATACGTACAAGTTATATACGTATGGATTGAGGTAAAGAGAGTGATGAAGAAGCAAATGTGGTAAAATATGAACATTTGGGGAATGTGGGTGAAATGTTCATGGGAATTTGTATAATACTATTGTTGTGACATTACTGTAAGCCTAAAATTATTTCAAAATAAATAGTTTAAAAAATACAAAGAGGGTCAACTAACTGAAATGGGACACTCTCTGGAAGAAATATAGGTCTCATGCCTTAGGATCAAGATGCAGTGAGCTGTCTTGGCAGCCAGCGCCCTGGGGTGTCCTAAGTCAGAAGGGATAGGAACAAAGGATACAGGGTCCCAGCCTCACTGGTGGGCCAAAAAGAGGTTGGGAGCTGTTAGAAAGGAATGCAGAGATGAGCCAGATCCCAGGACACAAGGTGAGCTTGGGTTTGGTTCAGGTGGCATCCATCCAAAGAGTTCCAATGGGAAAAGTGAGGCAGAGAAGCCAGGAGGCTGATGAAGGTCTGTTCTGCCAGTCCTGGTGCTGGGAGCATTGAGATGGTGCTCAAAAGCACTCTCTTCTTCCCCTCCCACACACACAACATAAGAAAATCTCACCGACTCAGTGATGAGCAAAGTAAATTATGTCCACACTATATGCGTCTATTCACGTAAAGCTCAAACACAGGCAGAACAAATGAATGGTGACAAAAGTCGCATCCATGTCCACGAGGAATGGGAACTTGGTGGGCTTCTTTATCTTAATCTGGGTGTTGCTTTCAATTTATCATGATGCACACTTACATTTTGTGCCCTTTTTCCTGAATGTGTTAATCCTCCATTTAAAAAGGTTTACCCCCACCCCCACCTTGGCATACAGCACTGAGATTGCATCCATCAATAGAGATTCGATGAACCTTGTTTGTTATTTTGTTGCTAAGCAACACAGTCAAAGCTGCACAACCAAGTGACGCCAACCAATAGCAGCCAACGTGGGGGATGTGCTAAATCAAGGACCCCAGAGTGATGGCCTGTGTACAATTCCCACTCCCAGCTCCCCTTTTGCTTTCAGAGGTGGGGGATGGGGGATGGGGGGGCTTCCAGCAGCACAGAACAAGCACAAGGCCCGGCCCCTCCTGGCGTGGGTGCTGGCTGCTGGGAGCCACTAGCCCCTCCTGCCTGCCTACTGCATCCATCACCATGGCAACCACTTCCCCAGTACTGGGGCTAAAATGAGGCTCTGTGGGTGTCTTGGCAGTGATTGGAGGTCTCCCCTGCTGTGGAATGGAGTGGCCTGATCAGAAAACTGATGAGTCACTGCAGGGAAAGGCTGATACTTGCTGGACAGGTACAGATCTGAGGCTGGTGGACAGGTCTCAGAGTGTGGTGAAGGTTGTCTGAAGGCAAGGGCGGTCAGGACATCAACAGAAAGACCTAAGGAACGGTTAAAACTAAAACCATGTGGGAATAAAGACCACCCAGATGAGAACAAACAAAGGCTATTCAGAGCTTGCAGTGCAAAAGGAGTCGGCCACCCGCCCCTTGTGTTTGGCAGAAACTCAATGGCAGGCAGAGGAGTGGGAAAGCTTCATAGTGGAAAAATGAAAAGCTCCTGGTGTGCCCTGATTGGAAGCAGTTGGTCTGGGGACGCTGCAAGTGGCTAACTAGAAGCAGGGCAGCCCATGTGACTGGGAGCCTATTTGGCTTTCTCTGCCTGGTCCTAAATTGGAAGCAGCAGCAAAGTAGCCAGGAAGCTGGTAGTTATTAAGTACTGGCCAGTTTGGGCAGATTGCTGCAGAGGTTGTGTTTTGGCTTCCCAGACTGGTTGTAGCAGATTGTGAGTCTGAGTTCTATTGTTGTATATGGTCTAGCCATTGTCTGTTTGTATATTCAGTCTCTTAGTGAATACCCAGAAGTTGGACTGGTCAAGAGAGAGGTCCCTACAATTTTATTCATAAGAAAGTGGGGCACTCTGCTGCATAGGGACAGTTTTGAGGGCTACACAAGGAGGACTGGGACATGGAGCTTCGCAATAACTGGTTAAAATTTAAATGAAAAATCCTGTTATAATCACGGTCAATCTCTGTTGTGGGGCACTCTGTTGTATAGGGACACAGTTTTGAGGGTTACGCAAGGAGGACTGGGACATGGAGCTTCTCAATAACTGGTTAAAATTTAAATGAAAAATCCTGTTATGATCATGGTCAATCTCTGTTGGTGTAAGTGTGAACTAAAGTGTCAGAAGCCTGGAGTTACGGTGGGGCAAAGAATGGCAAGTAGGTTTAGGGACCAGGGGTAGAAACTCAGCACCTGTGGGTACCAGGGGAGCAGACATTTGCCCTCCCTAGAGAAGGGAAAGATGGGCCAGTGAGGAGACTGGCCGCTCCCCCTGGAACTCTGTGTCTGAGTGAGGGAGGAGCAGTTCTCCAAAATAAAGGTGGATATTATTGTCAGTAGAAGTGGGAAGGAGGACTTCATAGACAAAAACAACATGCATGCGTATTCCTATGTAGTTCTTTTTTTTCAGACAAGGTCTCACTCTGTTGCCTCAGTAGAGTGCAGTGACATCATCATAGCTCACTGCAGCCACAAACTCCTGAGCTCAAGTGGTCCTCCTGCCTCAGCCTCTCAAGTAGCTGGAGCTATAGGCATGCCCTACTATGCCCAGGTAATTTTTAAAATTTTTTGTAGAGATGGGGTCTCACTATGTTGCTCAGGCTGGTCTTAAATTCCTGGCCTCTCCTGGCCTCAAGTGATCTCCTGCCTCAGCCTCCCAAAGTGCTGGGAATACAGGCTTAAGCCACTATGCCCAGTCTCATATATAATTCTTAATGCAACTATAATTTTCTTTGAGGACAGGGATCGGGTCTTAGACCTGCTTAACTTGCTTATTTGGGGGCCTAACATATGACATAGAATAAGCACTCAAAAGGTGTTTAATAACAATTGTCTGCTATAACAGAATATCATAGACTGGGTGGCCTAAACATCATAGGGACACTAATCCCATCAATAGGGACCCCACCCTCATGACCTCATCTAAATACAATTACCTCCCAAAGGCCCCATCTACAAATACCATCATACTGGGGAGTAGGATTTTAACATATGAATTTTGGGGAAAGGAAAACATATTCAGTCCATAGCAATAATAAAGACATGCAAGAAGATAACAAGAGAAATTCAACTTCAGAGCTTAATGATTTCCATGAACAAAGGAGATATGCCAGGTAATCCCCAAAGATTCCTTTGGACTCCATATGTCTAAGATAAAAACTTTCAGGAAGAGTTTCACTTTGGAGCAAATATGCAATTTCAGATTAGAGGCCAAAATAGCAGATGAAAATGTATAGCCTCTCCTCAGTCTCCATGGGGGATTGGTTTCAGGACCTCAAAAACAGCAAAAATCCATGGATGCGGAACCCACGAATACAGAGGGCTGACTGTATATGTAGAGATTCATCAATTAGAAAGATACTCACCTGTGGCCTAGGGAGCTGATCCTAAGAACTGTTGTAGCCTTGTGTGGCACAGGAGATTAAAATCCTAGGCTCAGCTACAGCCGTTGGAGTGACCAAGTCAACACCAAAGTCTGACTGTGATGAAAAAGACATCTGCAAGCATGAATACTTTCTAACCTGCTGTACTTGTTTCCTGTGGCTGCTGTAACAAGTTACTATGACCTGTGAAGCTTAAAACAACAGAAGTTTGTTCTCTCACAGTTCTGGAGTTCAGAAGTCTGAAAACAAGGTGTTGGCAGGGCCACATTTCCCTCAGAGGCTCTGAGACAATCCATTCCTTGGCTCTCTCAGCTTCTGGCACTGCTGGCATTCCTTGGCCTCTGGCTGCATTGCTCCAGTCTCTGCTCTGTCCTCCCACTGCCTTGTCCTCCTCTGTGTGTCTCAAATCTCCCTCTGCCTCATTCTTAGAAGGACAATTGTCATTGGCTTTATGATTCATCTGGATAACGCAGAATGATCTCTTCATCTCAAGATCATTAATTTAATTACATCTTCAAAGATGCTTTTCCAAATAAAGTAACAGTCACACATTGTGGGGGTTGGAAGATGGACATATTTTTTGGAGGGGGGCACCATTTAGCCCATTACACCTACCTCCCAAAGGCAACAACATTGAGACATTCATAGTTTACTCCTGAAAATGCATGCTGACTGTCACAGAGCTCCCATGATGTCCTGGAGCTAAGCCCATGGACTCACATGAGGCAGCCCAGCATCCACCTTCAGAGATGGGATTTACTGCTACCCTGACGTGATCTGATTTAGCCTGAGAAACCCAGCGTAGCTTTAGGTGATTCCTGGGTTAAAAGAAACCTCTCAATGTGGATGTAGTCAATGCTGTAGATTCAATGATTATATCTCCCCAAATTCATATGTTAAATGCCTACCACCCCCAAGGTACTAGGAGGTAAGGCCTTTGGGAGGGGAATAGGTCATTAGAGTAGAGTGGAATTAGAGACCTTGTAAAAGAAGCCTGAGGGAGACCCCTCACCCCTCCTGCCATGAGAGGTTATGGTGACAAGCCACCATCTATGAACCAGGAAGGAGGTCCTCACCAGATAATGAATATGCTGGCACCTTGATCTTAAACTTCCAGGCCTCCAGAACTTTGAGAAATACATTTCTATTGCTTATAAGCAACCCAGGGTATTGTATTTTGTTATAGCAGCCGGAACAGACTGAGACAGCTCATTTTGATGCTTTTCTACTCTCAGGGGTGGACCTCTTCATTCATTTATCCCTGGGGTCTGTAGGCATTGCACAGTTCAGCAGTTCGCAGAGTGCCTGCTAGGACACTCCAGCTATGTGAGACGACCTCCTAGGAAAGCTTCCCTGGTCAAGGACATGTGGACCACACTGGTGACCATATTCCCCTCTTGAAGGTCCTCCACACATTTTAATAGGTTAAACTCACCCAGAAACCCTAGAGTAAAGATGTCTAGTATTTCCCAACTTGCCTGCAACCCTTTATAGCTAGTAAAACACTCTGCCTAGGAAGGTAAACCTATTGAAAAGGACACAAATGGGCATGTGTTTGCTCTGTGCTTCCTCTGGGTTGGCAGAACTAGAGAATGTCAGATGGTGTCCAATCTCTGGCCCTATTTGCAATTCCAGGGCTGGTGCCAACTGCTGGCTCTAATAGGCCCTGTCCCTGCTAGGCACCTGCTCATGTGCTGACATTTTGCTTTCTCCCAGGATTCAATCGTGCTTGTGCAGGATTTATTGATCTTGCTTGACAGTGCGGCAGAGAGCACAGAGCCCTCAGCTGCGTGGAGCCCCCTGCAGCCCTCCCCACATCCTGTCCTCTCACAGTAGTCGGGGAACCTGCCTTGCTTGTGGGTGAGCTTTTGTGTGCACAGGCATTAAGCAAAGCTGCATCTCTTTTACCTGGCTTTGTTGAGTTGTGAGGTAAGAAGCGTGGCAGTAGGATCTGAATCTATGTGTGGCTCAAAGAAGAGGCTCCAGGCTTCTCTTTTCCCCTCTTTAGTCTCTTCGAAGGAACTTCAAGGTCAAGCATGTCACATGGACAGACACTCAGGGTGCTATCATTCAGGAAGACCTGCAGGAGTCAATCATACTTAGTCTTCTTTGTTTTTGCAAGAATGAGGAGATTGAAAAAAACAGAAAAAGGTTTTATCTCACTGGAAAAATTTATGGGGGAATTTTTTGGTAAAGCTTAGAAGGTTTTGTAAAATAAACATATCTTTATGAATATCAACAAGAATGTTTTTAATGATGACATGTAATTTCAAATTTAAGAATAATTTTAAAATTTGACTGTTCTACTTAATGAAAAATATATGAGTGAAAGAATATACAAGCACCTGTATTCCTAGCACTCTGGGAGGCCAAGGTGGGCAGATCGTTTGAGCTCAGGAGTTCGAGACCAGCCTGAGCAAGAGTGAGACCCCATCTCTACTAAAAAAAATCGAAAGAAATTAACTGGACAACTAAAAATATATATAGAAAAAATTAGCCAGGCATGGTGGCCCATGCCTGTAGTTCCAGCTACTCGGGAGGCTGAGGCAGAAGGATCGCTTGAGCCCAGGAGTTTGAGGTTGCTGTGAGCTGGGCTGATGCCACGGCACTCTACCCTGGGCAAGAGTGAGACTCTGTCTAAAAAAAAAAAAAAAAAAAAAAGAATATACGAGGATTATGTCTTCACTGTATTACTCCATAGATTATTTAATAAATGGTAAAACTTGATGGTCATTACCTTAACCAAATGATTAAACTCAGAATGCTAATTGTGGTACAACCTGACTTTCTGGCCTCCTGATGTACTATGATGTGAAAAACACATCATCTATCAAATATTTTTGGTAAAACATGCTTAACCTGAATCAAATCAAGCCCCTAGGCGTAACTTCTAGTTTACAGGAAATACAAGGACTAAAAGAACAAGTTAAATGACACCAAAAGGAATCAATTAGACAAATCTAGAATGAGGGACAATTGCATAAAACAACTGCATGGTCTTCCAAAAGGCACTGTTATCAGAAAAGAAAAGGTACAGGGAGCATTCTAGACTAAGGGGACTATGAGGTCAAACCAGTGGCAATGCATAAAACTAGATTAGACTCTTATTAAACAAACAAAAAAATTATAAAGGACATTCTTGGGACAATTAGACAAAGTTTAGATTCTATATATTATGGAATGGTGATAGTTTTATTTCCAAATGATACAGAAAATAAATAAAAATATAGTTAAAATAAATATGGCTAAATATTAACAATTGTTGAATCGAGGTTGAGGGTATAGGTGTTCATCGTATTATTCCTTTAACTTTTCAAAATGCTTGTAACAAAAGTTTGGGGGAAAAAAAGAACTATGTTCTTGAAGTCCTTCATCTCAGCAACATCTTGGGCTAAATTATATGTAATTTTTATGTGAATATTGTGTCTGAATATGTCAGCAATAAGAAACACATGGTACTCTATTTTGATTATTTGATTTGACTCAATGTATATCATTGTTGAGCATATCTACATGAGGTACTGACATTAAATTCATTACAACCAAGAAATCCAGATATAAAAGTACAGGCACCCTAACGTTAATGTATGGTTGTTACTGGATTAATTTTTCAGCTATCATATGAATTTGTTTCTTCCTAAGAAAGGCATTCATATACATATTGCTATTTCAGGACCATAAAGTATCACCTGGAAGATCATGCATTATTCATCTAGCCAGTATTTATTGACACCCCACTTCACGTTAAGCCCCGTCTTGGCCTCGGGGAAACATCAGTAAATGAAACGAGGCCTCCACCATTGAGGAGCCACAGGCCACAGACTATCACGTGCTTAAGGACAGGTGTGCACTCATCAACGGAGAAGTGCAGAGTTCTCAAAAGATTTTGCTAAATGTTATGCACACCCTCCTTTGTTGACAAATAAAATTTTTCATTATATGTTTAAATGGTGGCAAAAGATGTAATTCCAATATAAAAATTGATATTTTGAAATAAAATTATTTCATCATTCTTTTAAAAAAAGTTATAGTAAGTATAGTTGCTTTATAATCTGGTAACTTCCATACCTGAGGTCTTTGGATGGTTTTTGTTATATATTGTCTGTTAGTTCTTGCTCACTGTGTCTAGTGCTATACACACATGTGCATGTGCACACACAGACATATGTAATATATGGTTATTAAGTACAAAATGTCCAATTTCCTTAAGCACTAAGTTTGACAGCTGATATCTCTGACATTTCACTTTGACACTTCTTGTTTTACGTTTACTGTGAAGGTACATCTTCAGTCTTTCAAACACACGTTTTGGCTTGCTATTATCTTTCAAATTTTTTTGTAAAGCAATTTTTGTGAAATCATGGATAAGTCAAAAATTCATGTTATTTTCAAATATGAGTTCTGTCATGGAACCAATGGAGCACAGACAGCTTGAAATATCAACGAGGTGTTTGGGAAGGATGTAGCTAATGCACAGTACATCGACGGTTTGAGAAGTTCCATTCTGGTAATTTTAATATTGAAAATGAGCCACGTGGGCGACCTGGGATCAGGGTGGATAATGATGGGCTGAAACCTGTAGTTGAAGTGAATGCATCTCAACCTATGTGTGAATTAGCAGCAAGGTTTGACATTACTATTCCAACAATATTGGACCATTTGAAACAAATTGTTAAGGTAAAGAAGCTGGATAGATGGGTTCCTCATGAATTAAACAAGCATCAGCAGAGAAATTGTCTCGAAACTTGCCTTTCTTTGCTGTCACAAAATAAAGGTAAACCCACTTCTACACCGTATTGTTACGTGTGATAAAAAAAGGATTCTTTTTGACAACTGCAAGTGTTCAGCACAATGGTGGGATAAAGATGAAGTGCTGAAACACAGTCCAAAACTGAACATTCATCAAAAAAAGCTAATGGTGTCTGTTTGGGGGGTGTGTGTGCGTGTGTGTGTGTGTGTGTATAAAATACAGAGAGATGCACACACATCCATATGCAACTATTTTTATAGCTATGTGTTTACATTCCCAATCCAACACCTAAGGGTTTTTTCTAGACTTCCCCTTTCCATGTTTGCATTTTCTTCGGCAGGGAGAAACATGGCCATCAATATTCTCAATATATTTATGTATTTGCTCAATGTAATCAATTGTCCAACCACACCAGTCTTCTCTCTGCCACCTGCACACCTCTCCTTTCAGCTCCCATGTTTTTTCCTCATCATTGTTGGGTCTTACTGTAGGAAGGTAATAGAAACAGAAAAGAAAGATGGAAGGGAAGGGAAGACGGAAAGATTTTAACATGAAGATAATACCATGAATTGCCTTCAGTTATCTGTTAATGTCAATAATGTTAAGCTTATGGTAAAGAACTTTGCCTAATTGCCATATCTGTTTCTTCAGCAGCAATTCTAAGCAATTCTTGTAAAGTCACGGGTTTCAGTGTAAACTGCTCCAAGTAAAAATGTCTAGTTTTATGGCAGTGTTAGGCAAGCAGCTGGTAATGGCAAACTAGTAAGGTTTATAACTTGGAGTCAGACAGACCTGTGCCTAATTCTGCTTCCTCTTTACTATGTGTATGGCTGAGGGCTAATTACTTATCGGCTGTGTGTCCAATTCCTCAACTGTAAAATGTGTATAATCTTTACTTCACAGGATTGTTATTGATACTTATCGGACATATAAGGGAGTTTGGTTAATTATTATGATTAGTTTGTTATTATTATAGTTAGTGCTCAAAAATTACAGTGTCCTCCTACATTTCTCCTCTTATTCATTTTATTGCTCTATGGAAACCCAGCATTACTATAGTAGCTTCATAGTACAGTAAACACATACACCCACAAACAAATGAGGCAGGAATCATGTGTATACTGTGCCTTGAATAAACTGTGTTTTTTGATTGTAATAACATTTTTTTCAGATTGAAATTCTATACTAATTCTAACACTGGTTTTCTTGGGTAAAAATGTGGCAAACAAAACTATTTCCATATAACCTTGTTGTCTTCCTTTGAAAACAATGAGACTTCTAATTCTATGGAGATCTATTTTGTCTTCCCTCTTCTTGTGGGAAATGTTCTTTCCCCACTTCAACAAGGTAGTGTCCATTGTTCTCATCCAGCAGTGCCCACGTTCTTACATGAACATATTAATGGCAGTTACAAGAACATGACAATGTCCGTGTTCTTACAGATCCTAGGTCTTCATCACGATCATTTGGTTCAGGGCTGGGCAACCAGCTGGACCACTTAACTTTCTTTTCCTGGGAATTTTTAAATTGGGACCAGAGATCACCATTCTTAGTTTTGTCTCACAGTGAGACTGAAGATGTGATATTGAGAGCTATTGGTGGCCTGTTTCCAGTCATGTGGAAGTTGGTCCAACAGCATGAAGCCAATGTGCAGAGAGAAGCAGAGCTCAGGCATGGGTAAAGAGAGTGGGACTCAGGTCCTAGCAATTCCTGAGGCCCAGCAGAACCCTCCCCTTCTCGTAGTATGTTCATATCAACAGTACATTTCTCCTGTTAGCCTAACAGTTTAGTTGAGTTCCTGTCAATGGCAACCAAGAGGTCTGACTTACATATTCAAAGAGCTGTTGTGAGGACCAGTGCCTGACACACAGTAGGGACTCAACAAATGTTGGTTTATTACTTTTATAATCAACACCCAAAATCTGAATGAAAAAAGGCTGGGGCAATTCCAGAAGGGTATTACCATGTAGAAGGGAGAACTGGTTAAAAGGTTAACTTTCCTTTGAGCATCACAAGGGCAGATACCTCAAGACAAAAGGAGGGAGCCCTGCTCAGTGAGGTGGCTCACGCCTGTAATGCCAGCACTTTGGGAGGCAGAGGCAAGAGGATCGCTTGAGGCCAGGAGTTTGTGACCAGCCTGGGCAACATAGTGAGACACCACCTCTACCAAAAATACAAAAGTTAGCCAAGTGTGGTGGTGCACCCTGTAGTCCCAGCTAACTCAGGAGGATCCTCCAGGAGTTCGAGGTTGCAGTGAGCTATGACACCACTGCACTCCAGCCTGGGCAACAGAGTGACACCCTATCTCAAAAAAGAAGAAAAAACAAAAAAAAGGAGGGAGCCACCCCCACCACATGCACATACATCCTCTAATCCTAACCTGGCTCTGCTGCCAGGAGGTTCACATACCTGCTCTTAAGTACTTCCAATCCTTCCTTCAGCAAATCTCGGTCTTTCAGAATCCCTCTGCTATACATCTGATGGGTCTGATGGTCCTGATTGGCACCACTAGTCTCAGCCTGACTGAGAAGCGGACTTACAGTGTGAGCTCTTCTTGGCTTGAGCAGGAGAGGAGGGGAGTTGGGAAAGAGCTGCTCTCAAATTCAGTTTCTTGGGAGGTAGTACAAACATACTTAAGGAATGGCTGCCTGTTCAACACAGCCCTCGAAATCAGTGGGTCTCCATTACTGTGCAAAGGCTATTCTCCTTTCGAAGGACTCCATTTCCTTATTTTTATTGCAAGCCTTATTCTGATGAGGCTTGGGGAAAGGGTCTTTCCAATTCCTCCACTCAGACTGGGGAGGTTGCTACTAACATTCTTACATCTATCTTTGCTAAATATCATCTGTATATTGTTCAAACTTTTTTTGAGGTTGCAAAGATTTTTTTTTCCCCCTAATCAGGCAATACTAATGTGGTGGCCCTTCTAATCTGTATTCTCTAAATATTAATGTCTCTTCATTGAGGGGAAAAAGCCAAAGATTACAGTGAGGAAGGACAGTGTAATGAGGGCAGAACTCAGCCTTTCATCATTCTTCCAGCAGCACTTGAGCTCTGGCCAAGTAAGCGTCCCACACTCAGTGTGTCAAGCCGCGCCGGCATCTGCACCAATTTCCCTTAGAAACAGATTATGCTTAAACCTTCAGGTAGTCCTTCCAGCCAGATGCAGAAGTATCCCTGGGAGGAATTTTGGTTAAGTCAGTGTTTTGTCTTTTTCGTTTCACTGATCTCTCAGTACTTCCTCAAAACGTGCATCAGAACTATCCTGGTGCTGAACAAAAGTGCTTAACCCTGGGCTCACTCTGCGGCAGCAGAATCTCGGGGCGGGGGGAAGGCGGCCCAAGCTTGCACTTTTACAAGAGCCTCCAGTCACCGCTAAGCACCCCAAGGATGGGGCCTTTGTCTCGCCCGTCGCCTGGGCCGGCGCCAGGCTGCGGCCTCTCCACCGGGCGCTCGCTCTTGCTGTTCTCTTCCCGCGGCTCTGCGCCTTCTTTCTCCCTCCACATGCTGCCATCAGTGCTCGCTACTGCTTAGGCTTCAGCCCCGCTCTCCCGCGCAGCCTTCGCGCCTCGCCCTCCGTGGCCCTGCACACGCGCGGGCCAGCCGCCCCTCGCGGGACAGGACCTCCCCGCCCCCGCCGCCGACCGAGGGTGCACGCCGCCGGAAGTGACGCCGCCTGTCGTTGGAGCGCTCCCGCCCCTTCCGCCTCGGCGCCCCGCCCAGGCCTCGCCCCTCGGCGCTCCCGCCCCTCCCCCTCCCCTGTCGCTCGCCTTCTGTCAGCCTGTCTCCCTCTCCCTCTCCCCCTGTCTCCTGCCTCACGCTTCCTCTCTCGCACCTGAGCACACACGCACCTGCCCGGGCCCGGCTCCCTCTCCCTCCTCCCCTCCTCCCCCTCCCTTTTTCCCCGCCGGGCCGCAAGGCTCGGGCCCCGGCCGCGGGAGCCTCGTGGCTGCGTCACCGCCGCCCCCCCAGACAAGATGGACACCGCCGAGGAAGGTAAGTCGGCTGCGCAGCGGCGCCCGCGCCCTCGCACCGGCGCCCGGGTTCGGGCCCCGGGCCGCGCGGGTGTGCGGCGCTCGAGGCGAGCGGGGGGATCGCGGCGGGGCGGGCGCCGGGGCCGTTGGCCCGCGGGCTGGTGCGAGGGGCGGCCGAGCCGCTCGGCGGCGAGCAGAAGGTGACCCCCCGCGCGTCCCCCGCCGTTTCCCGCCGCACCGGCGAGGGGGGCGGGGACCGTGGCCGGCCGGGCGCCTGGGCCGCGCGGGTGCCCGGAGCCGGGGCGGCTTCCCCCCGCCGCCGCCGCCGCCGCCGCCGTCCCCCGGAGGAGGGGGCCGCTGTCGTTGCCGCTTGAAGTACGGGGGCGTTTTGCACACCCCTCCCCCACTCGGTCTTGTCGTTCTTTGCGTCCTTTCGCCGGCTGCTGTGCGGGCCCCAGCCCCTCGCCGCGACACTTCTTTGTTGACTTTGAAACTTGGCGAAAAATACCCCGACAGGTGACGGCCGACTGGAGTGAACTGACCCCTACCTAACAGCCTTGCCCTCTGCTCCCCCTTGCCTACCCCTAAAGCATTTGTTTGCGAATCGGGGAGCAGGAAGGCCTGCAGACTTTAATCGGAGGAGGGAGGCTCTTTTGTTTTGGTGTCGTTTATTTTGTTTTTAATTCTTTACGCCAATAAGCCGGGCTTTGTTTTGCGAGTGCGTGTGTTTTGGATGTGGTTGTTTGCAACAAATTGATTCTTGTAAACTGAATACTCAGGATATAAACAGCCAAAAGAAAAAAATCTACGCCTTATGAGTATTGAAAATGCAAATTTTCTTCCTCGATGAAGGTAGATTATTTTTAAGCGGTTTGTTTTTAAAGTCTAAAATAATTAGTGAATTTATAGAGGAAATTATTAAATTATTCTGCTTGATGTTCTGGTTATCAGTGCACGTACTTTTATACTTTAGGTATATTTATGTGGGGATAAGTGTCTTCCAACCTCATGGATTACGTTTTTGGCGATTTCAAATGACAATATCGAACACTGTCGTATAGTGCAATAATGAGTGATAAAAAGTTTAGTATTATCTGTGAAATGAGTTGATAAAACTTGAATTATTTTTTGAAAGAACTTTTTAATAAAAACCTTAACTGTAATGACAGTTTACAAAGCATAGTCATGTACATTCCCATTTGATCTTCGTAAGAGCCCTGTGGATTAGATAGGTATTATCTTTTATAGATGTGGAAATTCAGGTTTAGTTATCTTTATTTATTTATTTATTTTTTTGAGACAAGGTCTCCCTCTGTCGCCCAGGCTAGAGTGCAGTGTCGTCATAGCTCACTGCAACCTCAAACTCCTGGGCTCAAACAATCCTCCTGCCTCAGCCTCTGGAGTAGCTGGGTGTGTGTCACCAAGTCCGGCTAATTTTTCTATTTTTTTGTAGAGATGGAGTCTCGCTCTTGCTCAGGCTGGTCTTGAACTCCTGGCCTCAAGCAATCCTCTGGCCTCAGACTCCTGAAGTGCTGGGATTACAGATGTGAGCCACCACCCCCAACCCTTAGTTATTTTAATAGCTTGTCCAAGGCTCACACAGGTAGTAAGAGACAGATTTAAACCTAAGTATCCTGATTGCAAATAGTCTCTCTTTCATTATACACACTTGCGTTTATTAGATACACTGGATGAAGCTAATAGTCACCGGAAGCGCCTTTGGAAAAACTAATAAAGTGAAACTGCTGAAGGTTAGGAATTACATTCTGTTTGACAGGTGGTCCTTGTAAATTTCCACCTACATAGGTTTCAAATCCTTTTGGATTTAAATTTTAATAAATATATTTAGTACGGCATGTATTTGTGTATTTATCACTTGATATGTACTGGCATATCACTTAAAATTCCCATTGTTTTGGCCAGGGCACTTAGTGCTTGCATATGTTTATGGAACCACAATAGTCATTGGTAATTCACGAATTGCAGAATCTCAGTGTGTATACAGGACCGTGAAAGGAATATTTTCAGTGTACTTCCTGTGCTTAAATATATTTTTTCCCTTGTAAATTTACAATCGAGGTAAAGTATAAATGATATTTATTTATTGACTTGAACATTGTTCCCTATTAAAATAACTAACATTTACTGAGGACTCATGTGCACTTTACTAAATGCTTTATGTACATCTCATTTAATTTTCTCAATATTTTTAGGTGGGTAGTATCCCCATTTTACAGATATGGGAAGTGGTATGATTAAGTAACTTGTCCAAGGTCACACAGGTAGCAAATGGCAGAGGAAAGATTTAAACTTATGTCTGTTAGACTCTGTACTTACATTAGATATAAGTATACACCAAGTGTCCAGTGTTGAAATAATTTATTTTTGTCACTCCTCATAGGATGAATCATTCATATTATTTAGCAGAAACTTTGTTTTGCATTTGTTTTATGAAACTATTTGTCATGAAATGAAAGTGAATTTTGCAAAATTCTAATTTGGAAGATTTCTGAAATTTTCACAATTTAAATTTAGCTTGAAATAACACTTGAAGGAAAAGGGAGAATAAGAGAAGATTGAAAATGCTAAAGTGAAGATGTCAAAAAGCTTGTAAACAACTGTTCTATTTATTAAATCAGTTATAGATTATTTTGTAAATTTGAAAAATGCAATTTAAGTTTTTATCAGATTACAAAAAACAATTTTTTCTGGAAGATCTGGAAAATATGTCTAAACACAAAGAAAATCAAATTCTAAAAAATTTTTTAATCACCCACTGTTGAAAATACTGATAATGTTGTGGTTTACTTTTCTATTTTTTAGAAAAAATATTTTAATACTCTGAGCAAAGAGATTGTTACTAAAATATAGACCATGCAAATAGAAATGTAACTCTTCCCTCCTTTTTTTTTTTTTGAGCCAGAGTCTCACTTTCTTGCTCAGGCTAGAGTGAGTGCCGTGGCGTCAGCCTAGCTCACAGCAACCTCAAACTCCTCGGCTCAAGCCATCCTTCTGCCTCAGCCTCCCAAGTAGCTGGGACTACAGGCATGTGCCACCATGCCCGGCTAATTTTTTCAATTTTTGGTAGAGACAGGGTCTCGCTGTTGCTCAGGCTGGTCTCGAACTCCTGAGTTCAA
>CAUYRT010078717.1:0-36216 GCA_963574885.1 Lepilemur ruficaudatus
ACCTTGAGCGATCCATCCACCTTGGCCTCCCAGAGTGCTAGGATTACAGGCATGAGCCACCACACCCAGCCGGTTTCCAGCCTTTTTTTGTTTTTGTTTAGCATTGGAGCTCGTCTTCAGCCTAATATTCTGAGAAGCCCTGTGTGAACACACTACGTAAGGCTGATCTGGCTGAGCTGAGAGGGGGCCCTGCTCACCCTGGGCCATCCCTGCGGGGATCTCAGCCACACAGTTGGAAACTCTGGGATGTCATTCTTTCCAGTCCAAGTCTGTTTCCTCAAGGGTGGCCTAAGGCCACTTGCAGAAGCGTCCCCTGGCAACCTGTTACAAAGCTCTCTCCCGGCTCCCTGCTTTCCTCCACGTCAGATGGGGCTCGGGGCAGCCCTGGAGCAGAAGGAAATCTGTGGTTTTAATGAGAGCACGTGTAGCATTTTAGGCCAACTATGGTTTGAGAACTATTTTCTTCTGACCTCCATTATCTTATCAAAGTAGATAAGAAAAATATTCCACGCTAGACATCAGTGCTATGCAGAGAACTGATGTGGGCAGCTGGGTGGCCCCTCTGCAGCCAGGCAAGGCGCCAGCTGAGTCTTCTTGGGACACTGTGGGCCCTTTATTGGAGGGTGACTGGGGGCAGGGCACGTCCCTTGGCCTCCAAGAAGGACTCTCCCCTGGACTACCCCCAGCTTCTCCATTTTCTGCCCGCTCCCCCGACCTTTCAAATTCACTCTGCCCTTTACGCTCCCATCCAAGGCCCACCTCCTTCGGGGAGGCTCCCTAGATCACACCAGGATGTGGGCACGTGGACCAGAAGACAGCCTGCCATGGACCCTGGAAGCAGGTTTGGGGGATCTGCTGCCCAAACCCAGAACCTAGCATCTGCTGCAGTGAGCATTCCTGGTGCCTCAAGTGCGCCTCCCCCTCTTCTGGGTCCGGCACGCAGCACACGGGTGCTCTTATTGGAGGTGTTACGTGGGGACTCCGTGCAGGCAGTCCACACTTTCTGCTCCCGGGTTTTCTCCAGTGTCACCCAACGAGAAAAGGGCGGCTGCCTCAACATCCTTGGTGAGGGAGGTCCTTGTCTAAGGGATGGGGTGGCCAGCCACACAGCCTGGGTCATTCTTCCATGGTCCTCCCCCCAGGCTCAGCTGAGTGCACCATGTACACATGCAGCAATACAACCCACAGGGGCAGCCCTACGGTGCATGGACCCCACACCCCGGGTCCCCTGGCATCCCCCAGACTCCCGGGCCAGCCTGCCCTCTCCCTCAGCCTGGTCTCTGCTCCCCAGGTCCCACCACTTGGGCCTATATGGCTTAAGTCCAGCCCACAGACCTAACCTGGGCTGCCAGAGCCCAGCCCAGCTATCTTGAACTCCAGCTCCCTCTGCCCAGTGAACCACTCACCCACAGTGCCACCTTCCTTGGCCCCGGGACCCTTCCCTGACAAAGGCTACATGCCCTGGAGCCCCTGACTCTGACCCTCAGGCCAAGCTCCTCTTCCTCCCAGGGCCCTGGGTCCCTCCCTCCTATGACCAGCGAGTCCAGGGCCAAGCTGCCCTGCCTAGTCTCTCCCGCCTGCGGCCTGTCAGTGTCCAGCTCCTCCCTGGCTGATGCCCATGTGACCATCCCCTGCTCTGACCTCCAGCCCCCAGACCCCTGCCCAGACACCCCCAGTGCCCGTGCTTATTGGGTTGTGCCCGGTGCCCAGGTGCGAGCCTCGTTCTCCTCCATGTGGTGGAGTTCAGGCTCCCTGCTTTGGGCTGCCAGGCGACACCAGTGTGTGCTCCACTCCCTCAGGGCCGGCTCAGCCACCAAGGCCCCATTTCTTCCCGGGCTTGGGGCCCTCACTGGTCCAGCTCAGGATCCGGTGGCCAAGCCCCCCGCCACCCAGGCCTCCTCCTGCCCAGTGCAGTCCCCTTGACTGACTTCTCAGGGTCCCCTGGGCCCCCACCTCTTGGCCCTCTCTGTGATGTGCATCTGCCCTGCAGCTCTGCCTCCTCACCCCTGCTTCCCAAGCCTACTTGCTCCTTCTGCCCAGGAGCTCTTTTTTTTTTTTTTTTTTTTTTTTGAGACAGAGTCTCACTCTGTTGCCCGGGCTAGAGTGAGTGCCGTGGCGTCAGTCTAGCTCACAGCAACCTCAAACTCCTGGGCTTAAGCAATCCTCCTGCCTCAGCCTCCCAAGTAGCTGGGACTACAGGCATGTGCCACCATGCCCGGCTAATTTTTTCTATATATTTTTAGTTGGCCAATTAATTTCCTTCTATTTTTAGTAGAAACGGGGTCTCGCTCTCACTCAGGCTTGTTTCGAACTCCTGACTTTGAGCGATCCGCCCGTCTCTGCCTCCCAGAGTGCTAGGATTACAGGCGTGAGCCACCGTGTCCGGCCTGCCCAGGAGCTCTTGATTGTCCCCAACCCTAGCTTAGTCCCCCTTCCCCTACCCACTTGGAGTCAGCACGCCAGCACCTACGCCTGCTCCTCCCCCATCCCTCTGAGTCAGCACCCAGCACCCAGAGTAGGCACCCCTCCCCCAACCCTCCTAGTCAGCACCCCAGCACCTGGGCCCCAGCACCCCCACCACTGTCCTGAGCCCAGTGCCCAAATCATTCTAAATTCCCTTGTCTCTCTCCAAGAATCACTCTATCTCATATTCCAGAACCTTCTAGTCTCTGGTTTTGCTTCCTTGCAGCCTGGCTCTTCAGGTCCTTGCAAGTCACCACCTGACCTCCCTACGAAGCAGTCTCCTGGGCATGTTCTCCTGGTCACCCTTGTTTCTGAGCCCAGGTACTCGTGGGCTGGCCCTCTTATTGGAACATCTCAGTCCCGGCCTAAGTCCCCTGGACCCCCAGCCCCCGCCAGGCCCTTGGGGAGTCCCAGGCTCTGGAGACAGATCTGGACTTCCCCACACATCCCCTTCACCCCAGGGTTACGCTGTTTCCATTTAGAGTGGTGGCTGTCAACCCGGGGACACTGGGTGACGTCTGAGACGTTTTGATTGCTACTCAGCACTCCACAGTGCCCAGGACAGCCCCACCACAGGGAGTGACCGGCTCCCAATGCCACAGTGCCAAGCTGGAGAGACCCTGGTCTGAGTGATAGGCCAGGATCCCCTAACGTCCTGAGCATGTTTACACATTGTGTAGCATTTTCTCGTGGGAAGGGGCTTTGCCAGCATCCAGTAGTGCTCTTTGGGATGACGGATGTGTTCTGTGTCTTTGTTGTTTGACATGGGAGCCACCAGCCACAGGTGGCCATTGAGCCCTTAGATGTGGCCCATGCAACAGAGGACCTGAATATTTAGTGTTGCTTAACTGTGATAACTCAAGCAGCCGCCTGTGGCCAGTGGCTGTGAACTGGGCAGCACAGCTCTGGAACTTGTGCTGGTTTTCCAGAGGAAGGCCTGGCTCCTAGAACCTGGAGTGCTGTTTCTCCAGATCTCGCTCCAGGCACCCCCAGTCGCTCCACATCTGTTCACACTCCCAGAAATTCGCTCCGAGTCTCCTGCCTAGCCATCCCCAGCCCTGCTCCTCTGCAGCCCCTGGGTGGGCCGGATCCTGGGGACCAGATGCCTGGACGCCCCAGCAGCTTGAACACTGCTGCACACAGCCAGAGGGGGCCTCCTCCACCCACTCCCCAAAAACCTGCCCCAGAAACGCACTCCTGCCGCCTTTGCTCGTGGCACTTTTTGATTTGCAAAAGTTGTCCTCTTGGTTTCCCTCCTACAGGACCATCCTTTCTCTGACTCCTCTGACCCCTCCTCACCTACCCCGCTCCCCTCCCCTGTCCCCTGGGCCCCTTTTCTCACACATTTCCCTCAGCACCCACCCTCCCTGTCCCCTACAGCTTTCTTTGTCTCTTTCCCTCCCTTCTCTGAGTTTTTTGTCCCCAATCTTCTTTTTTTCTGACTTGGTGTCTTCTCCCAAACACCCCCTTCTTGGCCCCCAGTTTATATCCCTCTGAATAAGAAACCCAGAAGCCACCTGCCCCACAAGGGGACCTGATTTCCCCTGCATCTGGCATTCGCCAGGCAGGTCTGAGAAGACTTTGGACCCCCAGGGGAGCAGAGGGGCCTGAGGGATCCACCTGTGTCAGCCTCAGTGTTTCTCCACTGCAACATGGGGGTGGGGACAAAGGTCCGGCTCCCAAAGGTTGGATGAGGCCCTGTGCATCCCATGCCAAGAAGTGGCCTCCGCACTGGGGCATGCACCTCTGCAGCCCATGCTGTCACAGAAGGAGGTGTCCCCATTGTCAGGATGTGAGGCCTACAGCAGCCGCCGTGTGTAGGGGGGGCATTTCTAAACCGGGAATTGGTGGGGCCAAGGCCAGGGAGGGGAGGCCCTTCCGGGTTTGAAGTGTCGCTTCCAAGCATGGCCGGGGGGAAGCCCGGGGGAGGATGGCCCAGGGAACCCCAGCAGGGAGCCTTTGAGAGCTGCCCTTCAAAGTCATGCTGGCCTGCAACCTCCAGATGTCCTCACCACCCTCCCCTTTCCCCGGGTGGGGGAGGGCTGGGGGGTGCAACCCAACCCTTACTCACTGGTGTTGGTTGGTTTTTCTCTCCCCAACTTCCTCTTTTGCTCCTGTTGAGAAACCCGGGGCCGGGCAGCTGCGTGTCTCCAGTGCTCGGAAGGAAGGGTGGTGTGGTCTCAGCACTCAGGTGTGAGCCATAAGTGTGTTCTCCGTGAGCATCCTGGCCACTAGCAACAACAGATGGTGACCACTGTGCACCCTCAACACGCTGCACCTCACTGAATCCCACCAGGACCCTGGGAGCTGGCAACACTCACACCATGTGTCAGCACAAACCACGGGAGGCCCAGCTCCGAAGACCCAGGCCAGGGCTCCGTCACCTGGGAGACTGGCAGACTAGGGTCACTCACCTTAGAAGGAGTATAGTGACTCAGGCAAGAGACTCTGGGGCCGTGAGCTCTACCCTGTCTTGTCTTCAAAGCTTCTCCTCGGGATTGCTGCACGTTGTCCTAGAGTCAGGGGTTTTGTGAAATGATGCTGGTGAGTATTATTAGAAATGAGCAGGCGGGGCTTCCTGCATTTGCTACTTTGTCTCACTCTGTGTGCCTTTAAAGTTCACAGCTCAGGCAGTTCTGACTATACTTGCAGCCACCAGCACAGCCGGGACACTGAACATCTCCATCACACCCAAAGTTCCTCATACCCCTTGGCAGACCAGCCCCCCTCACTCCTGGGCCCAGGTCCCTACTAACCAGCTTTCTGCTGGTAGAGATTAATTTTCTTTCTATGCAAATGGAATCACACACGCATGTAATTGAGTCTGACTTATTTCATGCAGTACAATGATTTTGAGATTCAAAAATCTTGTTGTGTGTATCAGGAGTTTGTTTCTTTTTATTCCTGAATGCAAGAGGGCGTGTGAAGTTGTACAATTTCTCTGGAAAGCCATGTGTAGTTTCCTTAAAAGTTACCTATACCTGCCATCCCACCCTGAGGAGGCCCAGAGGGCTGGGAAATGCATGAACCCCCATCTCGACAACGTGCAGACTGGTGGCAGGGTGTCCGCTGGTCGGTGTGAGGCGCGTGCCGGCCAGACCTGCCGAGAGAACCATGTCACACGATATTTCCTTGTAGAGCTACACACAGGTGTTAAACTAAAACTGAGAGTATCAGTCGTCTTTAAATGTGTAAATTCTCTGACAATGCAGTTGTTTATGCTTTAATCAAGGCAGACCAATCTTTGAGGATAAAATTAACCAAAAATCAAATTACATAAAATATTCAAATTTTGGAATCTATCAAAAAAAAAACCCCCACAGATGATTGTTTTCCTCCATTGTAGCTTACAATGTTGAAAAAGCTCACTAGTAATTGGCAATTGATGGTGAAGTCCAACTCTGAGGCAGACGTGGGCCACTGGTCCAAGGACACAGGGATGTCTGGCGAGTTACAGAATCATGTCAGAGTGCGGCGCCAGCAGCTCCTGGGACCCAGGCAGGGGCTGGGCTCTTGGCCCCTACTGTGGACTCTAACACTTCCCCACTGCAGACCCTGGTCAGGCCACCTTCCCTCTCAGTCTCAGGTCTCAGTGGCTTCACCTGTAAAGTAATAAAAAATAACGCAAGCAAATCAGGCCAAAATGAAATGGCATAAGAGTCCTTCACTTCCCAGCAGGCTTGCGAGCACCCAGTGTGAACTCAATAAAGTCTTCTCTTGCTGCCTCCACCCCTCAAGGAGACCATAGCTTCACAGACCTGGTGGGTCACAACACTGGCCCAGTTCTACACTCCTCTCCAAGTCTCTGCCCTCTGCCAGATGACTTTGCTGGGCCCTCCCATGTGGGCAGAGTTCCTGCCCCAAACCTGGCCCTGGGCTCAGCCAGGAGACTCTCTGCCAGTGGCACGTTCGTTAGAGAACATGACTTAGCAGAAGCACAGAATGGACCTGGGCACGTGGCCTCAGGCAGACTGGCCTGAGCAGAGCCCCGACCCTGCAGAAGCACCAGCCAGCCCAGCTGAGATGGGCCAGTGCAAGTCTGACTCTCCAACATGTGGACTATGATAATGAGCAGATGCTATCTGAGTTTTGGAGGGTGGTTGTTACACAGCAATTGTTGACTAATATAACAGGGATATATGACATGAAAAGTAAAAGTATCATAGGATTCTAAAGAGGAACAGATATACCAACAACTTCAGAAATCCAGGAGGAGCTCTGTAGTTGTCCTTGAAGGGTGTGTTTTGGGGACATGGCAGGAGGAAGAGGGAAGTCTGGCAAGTTAGGTGAACACACACTGTTTTGCAGACACAGAGTCGGGGAGCCCGCATGCTAGAACTGGGGAGAGGGACATGGCAAGCAGACTGTTGGCGGGGAAGTGTGTCATGAGGCCACATTGTGATGTACATGAGTTGTCACCTCCGACTGTCTCACAGACCAGCCCCTCTGAGCCCTGGCTGCAGGACAGCATCTGGCGGCACTAGGACCAACACTCAGAATCTTGACCTTGCTTAGGGGGCCCCTCCCAGTTCACTGCACCTGCAAGACCTCCCCAAGGGGCACGGTGGCCACAATTGGTCCCACTGCCACCATGCATGATGGAGGCCTATTGGTTGGAGTGGCTGGACACCCTCCTCCAGGCTGTGGTGGCTTCTGCTCAGGTGCAGACACTTTACCCAGTGGGGTGATGTTCCAAAGCATACAAAATAGGAATGCAGTCATTTTTCATCATTAGATTCAGTGGGCTCACTATTTTGTCACATTGGTGTCCTTGCCTCATTACATTAACAAACAGTGCAGACCGGTGGTGACCGTGGGCTCTGCTCAGAGTAGCATCAGCTTAGAGCACAGACTCTCGAGTCAAACAGAGCTGGGTTGACATTCCACTTTCAAATCATGTGATTTTTTTTTTTTTTTAAGAATTACTTAAAAATCTCTGAAACTCAAATCATGCGTACCACAGGAACAGATGGGCGCTCTGGTCAACATGTAGAACCTCCCTGGACGTAGTCATCGAGGTAATGAATGAGGTCTGCGTGGGGGTGTGGGGGAGGGTGTGCTGTTTCATCAAAGCCCACAGTAACAACAGTAGTGATCTGGAAGTAAAGAATGGATTCAGATCATTTCCTCCCCAAAGGGCTTCACCCTGCCGCTTGAGCTCCGCTCAGGTCACCCAGGACCCGTTGGGACATGCCAGTGGGCAGCGGATCCTCTGGGCTTTCAGGCCCCAAAGCCGAGGGCTGGCACAGCTTGGACAATGCTCTCCCGGGATGCCTGAGCTTAGAGACGTAGCCTGCAAAAGGCCTCGAACCCCTGAATTTATGACCCTGCCATGGAAAGAAAAGGGCTCTTATCTCTCAAGGAATCACAAGCCAGATGAGGCACGTCCCCCCACAGATTGCAGAGCTGAGCATTGCGAGAAAGCATGGCTTTAGGTGCAGGTGTGGGGTGCGCAGAGGCCCTGGGAAAGTGCCTGGGGATACTCCTGGTGACAGCAGTCCCAGGGAAAGGACCAACAAACCACCATCAAGCCACCAATGTGCATGATGCTACTTCCAAGGGGAACATTTGGTTTCTTGGATTTGGGACAAGTTTCTCCATTCACTGATTCTTTGGGTGACCATCCCCCCATTCATCATGATGAAGAGCAGCTCAAGAGATGGAGATGGGGTGCCAGGGAGTGGGGGAAACCAGGAGCAGGCCCTGGAAGCCGGAGAAGACAGAGTTCTAGGGCGGAGGTTGAGGTCACTGTGGAGCAAGGTGGGACAGAGCCTCCACTGTGGCTTTGGACAGGCAGGGATGAAGCTGGCCAGTTTTGGGGGTTGTTGAGAAGAGAATGTGCCCTGAGGAACTGGGAGCATCAAGGGATTTAATTCTTTTATCAACAAATGTCTCCTAAGCTCCTACCCCATGCCAGCCCAGCGTGGACGGAGAACAAACCAGCCTGTGAACTCCCCACCCGGAGCACTTGAGACTTACTGCTCCCTGGTCAAGTGGGGGTGAGTGGAAAAGCCTCTGGGCATCTTGTCCTTCGACAGGCAGTTGTGAAGCAAAGAGGGACCTTCCTGAAAGCGGCAAGGTTGAAAAGACTGGTCCTGGCCTCCGGGGACTCAGGCAGAGCGGCCATGGGCCTGGCGGCAGAAGGAACTCCACAGGCCCCGCTGAAAATTCTGGAAGGAACCCGACGGCCTGCTCTGCGTACGCCAGTGCTCGGGCTCTTCTTACTTTGCCGACACTCTACCCCACCCCACCCCACCCCAAAGCAGACCTGAAGCAAGGACCCAGGTGCAAGTATTTGTGGGGCGGAGGCCCCCGGAAGTGCCCTGAGGGAGCAGTGGGCAGTGAGATGGCCGGAGGAGGCAGGTGGAGGTGCGACAAGAGGGGTCCTTCGGGCACCCGTGTGAGTGTGCCTCGGTGATAGCTGAGGATGGTGTCTCCACTGATCCCGGCCTCAGCTTGGGGGCTGTCCTTGGGGGCTCAGCACCTTGCTCTGTGGCCTGTCCTGTCGGAGGCTGAGTGAGGTCCTGCAGCCCCAAGGAGAAGGCCCTGAGGCAGAAGCTGAGATCTGAGATTGAGGCCCTGGGGAGGACAACCCGTGTGTGCCCCAGTGCTCCTCGCAGCACAGGTGGGCTCCAGCGGGTGAGGACATCAGGGCGGCCCCGGAAACGACAGTCCTGGGACACACATGCACCCAAGGCTGTGAGGGGCCTTCTGCTGACGAGCTGGCCAGAGGCAGCGGGTGCAGCAGTGGAGGTGACTTGCTGAATCACACTGGCCTGGGAGGGATATTGCGGGAGCAGAGGCTGGGGGTCCACGTCCCTGTGTTCTTTGAATCTGCTTCTCTGACCGCGGGAGTTGAGCATCAATCTGCTGGTAGGGAACCACCTGGGTGCTGAGATAGCACAGTGGCACAAGAGTCCTGCCTCGGTGGAACCTTTGCTTTAGCATGGGACAGAAGGAAGCATAGAAAGTAACGCCTTGGTAGGAGGTAGAGGAGCGGAGGGCAGAAGGCGGCCAGCAGATGAGCCAAGGAGATGCAGGCAAGGAACACAGACAGGCCTGCATGTGGTGGAGTGGGGGTGGGGCACGGGGAGAGGGCAGGGAACACACTGGCCGGAGCACGGCTGGGTGGCCACCCTGGGTGAGGCAGGCCAGGAGAGGCTCCACCTGTGCATCACCATCTGATCTGCTCGCTCTGCACACTGCTGGGAGCTGGGTGACCATCAGGGGTCTGCCACAGTCTGGGTGAGGAACCATAGTGGCCTGGGCGGGGGTGGCAGTGCTGGTGGTGAGAAGGGACATTTGGGGACAGATGGAGTCACTGGGATGTGCTAGGGGGTTGGATGTGGGAGAGGAAGTGACATGGGCCTGGGGACCATGAGGAGAGGGTGGGCTGGAAAGGCCAGCAGGAGTCGGGTGTGGCCGTCCTGACTGAGAGAGCCTCTGGGTGCCCGTGGGGAGACTTGCGCCTTCCTTGGTCTGTGCTAAGGGAGGGTCCCAACTAACCACCTCTTGTCACCACCTGCAGAGTCTGGGGGGACACGAGGAGCGTAGAGCAGTTATCCCAAACCCTAACATCTGCACCTGAGGAAGCAGGGGCCCTGGAGCAGGGATGCCGCTGGGCGTGCAGATTTCCCACCCGACAGGTCCCCAGTCTGTGCAACCCGGGGACTTGCTGGACGGGCCTTCTCGGGCCTGTGCTCTGTTCAGAGCGGCTTTGTTGGACTTTGTTGTTCCAGGCACAGGAAGGAAGGAGTGTGACTGTACCGGGGGCCTGCTGGTGGCAGTCTCTTTGCTGATGGATCTGCCCATTCTGTCCCTGTCGTTCTCACAGCATTGCTTTTGGGCTGGGTGTGACTGATTGGCTCTTCCTGTTTCTAATTCTGCCCCTCTCCTAAAATGGGCAGATTTACCCCAAAAACTGGCAGGAGAGGGGCGGGCCAGGAAATGGGAGCCGGTCCGCTCTTCCCTGAAGGACCCAGAGCCTGGAGCAAGGCCTGATGCCAGGTGGGCGGTCTGGGAGCATTTACAGCCTAAGGGAAGGAATGAGAGTGACACTCCCCAGGGCCTGGACACAATGGCCAGTCCACCCCCGTAGCAGGCCCATCCAAGCAGGGGAGCCATGGAGAGCCCAGGGACTACGGCTGGAGGACTATGTCTCCTCCTCTCTCCACAAGTGAGGGACTCCAGGCTCCGCTCATCTCAGCCCCAGGAGCTCTAAAGCCGCAAACTATCTCAGGCTCAGAAGTGACCCTGGAGACCCCTCATTTCCAAATGAGAAATTGAAGCTTGGAGGGAACTGATCCCCCAACACACACACGCCAAGGACATGTGTCTCTGTGGGGCCCAGCTGGCTGCTCTCCGCCCAGGTCGGTGCCCTCCCCCGGCCGCCTCCTCCCACACCAGCACGCATCGCACCTGTGGGGCAGGTAGAAGGCGGACCAGCCCTATGCTGAATCAAGGCTCCCTCCTCCGTGCACCTTCCCCCTTCCCAATCTTCTCTCCTGCTTCCCAGGTCCCAGCCAGGGGGTCCTCCCCCGTGGTTCACGAGGCAAGTGATCTGGCTTGACCACTGCTTCCCTGCCCCTGTCCCCCAAGGACTCATGGTGCTCAGGGCTATGCTCCACCGTGAGGTCCCTGCAGGTTAGAAGAACCTGTAGATGTTGGTTCCATTTTACTTTTAAGCTTATGCTGTCCGCTCTGAGAAGCAGACCCCAAGAAGGGCTTAGACATGGTTATCGGTGAAGTTGTGGTCCCCACAATCTATATGTTCCAAGCCTGAGCCCCAGTACCTCAGAATGTGACTGCAGTTGCAGACAGTGTCTTTAAAGAGGTAATTAAGTTCCAATGAGGTCATTAGGGTGGGCCCTAATTCCACATGACTGGTGTCCTCATAAAAAAAGGAAATTTGGAGACAGACAGACATGCATAGAGGGCAGATGGCTTAAGGATCCCAGGGAGAAGATAGCCACCTTCAAGCCAAGGTGAGAGGCCTGGACCAGACCTACCCTCAGCCCTCAGGAGAAGCCAGGCCTGGACATCTGGATCTGACTTCAGCCTTTAGAACTGCAAGATGATAAACATCTGTTATAGAAGCCACTTGGTCAGTGGTCCCTTGTTACCCTGCTGAGCACACGCACACAGACATGCAAGGGTCATGAGGGGACATCAGTGAAGAACAGAGCAGAGGATGCAGAGCAGGTGAGGTGGGCGTCCAGACCTGATGGGGTCTGGCCCTTGTAGGGGTAGGAGGGGGCTGGGCAGGAAGGGCCCAGAAAGCCTTGGCCAGGGTAGTCAGGGGTCCTTGCGTCCTCGGCAGAAGTGAGCCAAGTGGGTGTCCCTGCCTTCTCAGCCTTTGGCTGGGGCGGCTCCCTGGGAAGCACGGCCTCAGCTCAGACCTGGCGGTGCATCCAGCAGCTGCGGTCAGCCAGCCACTCCCCCACCCGAAGCAGCGGAGCTGAGCAGGCAGCTTCCCTCGGCAGTCCTGTGACTGGGAGGCAGCCACTGGGCAGACTGGTGGCGCCTGGCTCAGACACACCCTCCCTCCAGATGGCTGGTTTCACCTCTGGATGGGGAAGCCTGAAGACTCGTGACTCTTTTCCTTGCCTCTGCCACCACAGTGAGGGCAGCCTGACCCAGAGATGACCACATCGAAACAGGCCTGATGACTCGTCCTCCCCCAGGGCAGCCACGCCAACATCTGCCTCTCACTTTCTTCTTCTCTAACATGGTGCCTGGGGGACCCCTGGGCCATCTGGCCCCTGGAATCTGGCCAGGGAAGTTCCATGGCGGGCGTCCCAGGGGCTGGGGACCAGTGGGGACAGCACAGCACAGCCATGGGGAGGATGGGGACATGCTGTCCCTCCGTTTCCTGCGTTGTGCAGCCCCTGCATCCTCACGTCCATGGCAGGCCCGGGGCACATGCAGGTCCACCCTGGAGCAGCTGGAACAGTGTCAGAGCTAGAGGCCATCACGACCTGGTGGTGACATAAAAGAGATACTCACAGGGGGACACACTAGGAAGTGGTGGGGACTGTGGTAAATGAAAGAAAAGATGCTTCCATCTAAGGAAACATGCTCAAAACTGTAAATAAAATAATTACACGAATCTTCCACGAGGAGCCAACAAACACCAGCTTTCAAGCGAATGTGTCAGACAGGTCCTAGAGTTTGACAAGTACGGTCAGGATGTGCAGGGGCTCCTCCGTTTCCTCAAATCTGTGATGGGGAGTTTTTCCTCTGCTATTTTTAATATCTAGGTGAATCTTAAAATTGATGTATACAGATCGTATAGTAGGATCTCTCTTACATTCTTCTCTGAAAAGTACTGTCATATTGCCATGTTAGAATCATCTAGAAGGCCTTGGAATCAAGAGGAATGAGTAAGCTGCCAGCAGCGGGGGCTCTCAGCAGGCCCCCCGCTTCCACTTGGTGTGGGGCCTTCTTCACTGAAACGATGGTCGGCTGGCGTCGCGCAGTGGGACACCGTTCAGAAGTTACACGTGATTAAGTATCTCAGGACTGCGGGGCCCGCTGAGCAACTGGGTGTCTGGAGGTCATTCCCAGGCTCTGGATCCTAGAGATTGGGCCCCCCACGACCTCATAGCCAGTGTGGACCCTGCCCCGGCCCCGTGGATGGCACTGTTACACAGGGGAACAATAAACTTCCATTTCATCCCAGCCTCTGCCTTTGGGGTGTCTTTGTCAGAGCAGCTCAGCTTATTTTCTAGTGGACCTCGGTGCTTTGGGAAGATTAATTGGGTGGGGCAATGAAGGTTGAAGCATAAGAGAGGCAAGAAATAGCAAGAGGTGACGCTACCCACCTTCCCCAGCCCCATCTCTCTGTTTCCTTGTCTGAGTGTCTTGTGACTGGACACTGGAGTCTTGGGCTCTCACGTGGATGGCTGCAGCCTGCAGTCAGGCTCACTGTCTGAGAAAAGTTGCATATTTGAATCCACACGGAAGAACTAGAAGACAGGCCCTGGCAGAGACCAAAAGTGCTAATCTTGAGAATTTTGGCTTGTTATCTCTATAATTTCAGTTAAATTGCCTTGTTTACCCGAGACTAATTTTTTTTCTTTCTTTCCTTTTTTTTTTTTTTTTTTTTTTTTAGAGACAGACTCTTGCTCTGTCACCTGGGCTAGAGTGCCATGGCATCAGCCTAGCTCACAGCAACCTCAAACTCCAGGGCTCAAGTGATCCTCCAGCCTCAGCCTCCCGAGTAGCTGGGACTACAGGCATGTGCCATGATGCTCAGCTAACTTTTTTTAGTTTTTAGTTGCCCAGCTAATTTTTTCTATTTTCAGTAGAGACGGGAGTGTCACTTTTGCTCAGGCTGATCTGGAACTCCTGAGCTCAAGCGATCCTCCCACCTCAGCCTCCCAGAGTGCTACGATTACAGGAGTGAGCCACCGCACCTGGCCCTTCCCGAGACTATTTCCTCATCCATAAACTAGGGATGAGGAAGTCTCTGACTGAGCCCCACAGACAGCCAAGCTGCTTCCTTGCGAGGAGATTTCCATGGCTTTGGGGGCAGATTATCTGATGACACAAGCGGCGACTAGATGATTTATTCTGGTGACACCTTGCCCTGTGCCGTGTCATAAAACCCAAATGCAGCAGAGTGGAAGAAAATTCTGAGCATGGGAGCTGGAAGGAAGCCCTGGGCCAGGGCCTCTTCACCCTCACTGCAGATTAATCAACTCATCTGGAGGTCAGTTAACTTCTCTGAGGACTCGTGTCCCTTTCTATAAAGTGGGGACATCGTAGCAACTCTCCCTCTGCCCCGCCAGCCACATTGGTTAAAACCCGGTGACTTGTGAGAAAGGACTGCGCACAGGTGAGCAGGGCAGGCGAGAATGGCATCTGGGCGACAGTCCTAGACTGTGTTGTATCTCTCCGGCTGAGCATGTGTGGGACTCCTGTGCACCCTCACTCTCTTGAGTGACCCCACACCTCTCCCTCTGCCCTTTTCCTCATGCAGAGCAAAATAAGGAAGGGGTGTGATGGAAAGAACACAGCTTTGGGTGTTGCACAAACTGGAGGTCAAATCTTCCCTAGCTGTGTGACCTCCAACAAGTCACCTCACTGCAAACTGGGCACCGTAATAACTACTTTTCAGGAGTATTATAGAATCAGGGATGATGTGTAAAGACGATGGACCGGTTAGATGCTGGCACATAAAGACTCAGGATAACTATACTGTCTTCTCAAAAGGAGAGGGAGGAGCGCAGAGCCAGCCCAGTGTGCAAGAAAACTGAGAGAAGGTCTAAGAGACCTTTCATTCTGGCAGCGCCGAGGGATCAGCAGATGGTATTTTCCAGTACTGGCCCCAGCAGTATTTCCGGTCCCACATGCTCTTCTCCAATCTCACCACTGCCCGTCAGAAGCAAGAGTCTGTGTTCCCTCCCTTTACACCTGCAGTGGACCTTTGTGCTGCCCAAGGTGGAAGTAATGCTGTGTGACTTCTAAGGCTGGGTCATCGAGGCCTGGAAACTTCCACCTGTTCTCTTGGGACACATGACTTGGGTGACAGTACTAAGCTACCCCCCCTGCAGAGCCCATGTGGAGAGGCCAGAGGCCAGACAGAGGTGGAGAGAGATGCCCAAGGGTCCCCTCTGCTCCTGTCCCAGCCCACGCACCAGACAAGGGAATGAGGAGCCTTCAGGTGGCTCCAGCCAGGCCCAGCTGATACAGAGGGAGTAGACCAGAGACACCCACTAAGCCCTGCTCAGGTGCATATTAAGGTGAGCAAAACAAATTTCATTGGATGTGTGTGTGAGACCTGGGAAATTTGTTACACAGCAATACCTGATGGGAACAAAAGCATCTCTCTGTTGGAGGCATGATCATGAATGGGTTTCTCGTGTGCCAACAGGGAACATCAAGTCCAACTTGACACCTAGTGTGGTAGGTGATTTGAGGATCTAAGGGGAGTCCTCCTGCATCAAAATATTCTCCTTGCTGGCCTGGGTTGATGCCTTCATTATGACTTACAGAGTTTCCTTCACCAGGCTGAGGCATTTTACCCTACTCTGGTCCCAGCTCCAGGAAGCCATGGCCAGTCATTTACACCTTAGTATAACTGAGTGTGGAGTGATCTTTCCAAAGCAGGGGGCCTCGGGTGCCTGAGAAGAGAACGAGGAGCCTTGGGGGAACCTTCTGGGGCTCTATCCTGCCCAGACCCAAGCTACAGTTTTTCTGAGGAAAGCCTCAAGCACCACAGTCTCAGGGACACCCCTTCTGGGGCATCCCCACTCTCTGTCCCCTTGCTGACATCTCCCCATGGGCCTGCTCCTGTTGGCGTTCTCCTTCTTTGCTGGTCCCCTTCAGACTGAGGACACATTCCTTCCAGATGTGTTGCTTTTGATTTCTCAGGCAAGTGGCCATTCATGCCCCACTGGCGTCTCACCTGCCCAGAAGAACTGTAGCTTGGGTCTGGGCAGGTGAGTGTCTGCTCTACAGCCTGCAAGCCCCACGCCAGGGCAAACCAGGCTCTCCTCTCCCCCATGTCAGCGGCTTTAAGACAACACACAGCTTGGGTGGGAAGCGCAGGCATGTAGCATACTCCATTCAGACGTCACGGACCTCGGCCTGCGGTAAAGCCAGACTGATGTGCCTGTGGTGGGCACCAAAGTCCCACGCTGGTGGGAAGCAGCTGCTATTCAAGTCCCCATGTATCCCCTGCCTGCTGACTCCTTTCTGGGGGCTCCCCCCCCCCAGAGCTCTCTACAGCCGAGCAAGGGCTCAGAGCCTGCTCTGGCCTCTGTTCTGAGGGCCCGCTGCTCACGCCCAGCAGGTGGTAAGTGTTTTTAAAGCCAGCCCTGGACACAGGCAAAGCCATGACTGTGAAATACCAGATTCCGTGATGGAAACTCCCTTGAACTCACTGCGGGATGCTCAGCCCCGAGCCACGCAGCCAAGGTGTTTCCACTTTGCTCCAGAAATATGCCAACCGCAGGCTTCACTTGTGGTTTCAGCAACATTCCTAGAGTCACCATTAAAATAATGCATGTTGTCTTCAAACACCAACATGGCATAAAGTTACAGGCCCCTCACCTCCTAGGGACTTTAAGAGGCCAAAATTTAAAAGGAAAATACCTGGAGTGAGATGGTTGAGAAATGAAAACTGTGTGTGCCTGTGATCTGGGCCCCTAAATTCAATTGTACACCCTGAGGCAAGTGACCCACAGAGCTGTCCCGAAGGTAACATGATCACAGAAGCATAGGCCAGTTCACTCCACCCCCCCCACCCCCCATGCAGAATTGTTCAGCATGAAAGGTCAGCCGAGACCCTCATTGCTGGAGAGAGAAGGGCTGAAGCTCCCAAGAAGAGTTCTAGAATGTGAACAAAAAGGTGGGCTTTGCAGATTTTATAGTCACAGGATCATCTGAGCCAACTCCTTTAGTTTCCAAATTGGGAATCTGGCCCCAGTGAATCTCCAGTTCAAAGTCACCCAGTTTCTGAAGGTCTGGTCCAGATCTGAGATTGCCCCTAGACCAGCACAGCTGGTCCTGTGTGGTGTCAGGTCTGGATAACCTGTGCATGCCCTGGCAGGAGAGGCAGGCCAGAGGAAGGCTCCAGAGGCCAAAGCTCAAGGCCAGACTGTGAGTCGTGGGACCGGTACCTGAGATAACACGCAGGCAACAGCAGCCCACCTTGGAATGGGGCCTGTCTTGCCAGGACCACGCTGAGATGTCAGTCACACTATGCCAGAGGTGCCCTACAGGACGAGCCCAAATGTCCATGGAGGTAACCTGCTCATGGATCCACTTTGCTACTGCCAGAGGACTATCTGGACCAACCTCTTTATTTTCCAAATGAGACAAAATTGAATTTAGGGGCTCCTGCTCCCCTTCCCTGCCTCACTGCCCTGCTCCCAAAGGCTTATTCCCAGGATCACCTCCAAAGAACCTACGTGCACTTGAGTCCTTAACTGGAGGAATCGTGGTTAAGACATGTCCCTCCAAGGATGGATTGGAGTCTTCTGAAGCCGACAGCCACATGGCGGGGACCAGTGTGGCCTCCGAGCTTTCCTGGCACTTTGAGTCACTTGCCCAACACCACACAGCTACCAAGAGGCAGAGCCAGGATTTGAAGCTGATCATTGGACCATGGAGCTACCCTCTGTTCACCACCCTGCTATACTACTCTCGGAAGATGGAGCATGCACATGCCAGGGAAATATAATGAATTCATGGAAAAAGTTTTCCCAGACTGAACATGTACATGAGTAGAGAAAGTTGCTTAAGACCCCCAGCCAGATAAAATGGGCATGACTGTGACCAAGACGTGGAGTTGGCCATGGAAAACAGGGCATGCACTGCATGGCAGGCAGCCTCCCAAGTGCACACCCGGTGATGCAATAGCACAACAGGATTTTGGAAACGATGGAAGTTGCCCATTTGAGAAAGTCCTCTCTTCTCTAAGTTCAGTCTCTTAAGTAGCCCAGGCACAAACATTAAACTGGGAGTCAGGAGACTTAAGCTTAGAACTGATCCAACCTACAGATTTGCTGTGTGACCTTGGGTGGTTGTGTGACCTCTCTGAGCCTTCACTTCTTTGTAGTCTGCACAGTATTATCTTCAAGTGTAATCAGAGGTCAAAGAAACGGGGGCTGCTTCTTGATAGAGGTCATCTCCTGGGTTTATGTGGGTACTATAAATCATCTCACAGTAAGATAACCACCTCCAAAAACTTTAAAGCACAACCTTTGCTCAGTCTGGACTTTTGATATTCATTCTGGGAAAAATTTTTGGAGAAATGACTATAGTCAATCGCTCTCACACAACAGCAAGGACATCGTCATTTTCTCAAAGGAGACTGAGTTCTAGTCAAATTAATAAGATTAACGTAGGTAATTAAACAGCTTATTGGAGAAGAATTCATCAATTTGGATAGCCTTTTATTTTCATTTGGAAAGTGAAATTACATTAGTAGAGATAACTTGATGTTTTTGGTTTTGTTATTATTATTTGTTGCATTGAAAATAATTCTTCCCAAATGACATAGATATTCACAAAAAAGTTGGACAGCAAAACTTCAAAAATGGTGAGATACCTAAAAGTCTGCAGCAGTGTTTCACAGACCTCAGGTTTTCAGATTCAGAGACAAATGCTTGGGGATAATCGACATTTTTCAGGAATGTCTTGGGTACGGGCTATTTTTGGTGATAACATAGAAAGGGGAAGAGCAGTCAGGCATGGTGACCTGGAACTCCAGTGCGCAGCTCAGAACTGCCCGGCTCTACAGAGCCCTGCGTCCATTTATAGGGCCAAATAGGACTGCTGTCTTTGTGGCAGAAAGAAACAGAAGCAGTCCTTCAGGTTAAATGGTATTTCCTCACCACGTAAAGGCCATATGGGGCCACAGTGACCTGCAGGGGCAATGGGGGTTCCCAGTAATTCAAAAGGGGGGACAACGAGAGACATGGGAGCCCCCACTGGGAGCCCCACAGGCACTCTGCAAGCTGAGATTGGGTTTCAGCCAATTATCGTTCTTTCGTTGTCACATTAAATTCATTTGTTAAATTGAACCCTTTGGGTTTGCTAGTCTTGTTTGTACCTTACTTGTAAATGTCTCAGTTTTAGTGGTTGCACGAGAGTATGGTGCAGGTATCTCTTTGATGAAAGTACGTATTTAATGGTGGGAAATGTGGCCTCCCACGGCCACATTACAGATTACAGTTAAACGTTAAAGATTACAGTTCAGCTTCTCAAAGAGAGCCTGGCCTCTCAGACTTGGAAAAATAGAATTCAAGAACTAGATGGCCTTGTATGGGTCACTGCCCACCCTCGGAACCATCTGCCAGCACCAAGGATGGGTCCTCGTTGGAGGAACGTGGCAGCCAAAGCTCTAAGCAGGTGGGGAAGGACAGAAGAAATTCTGAAAATGGAGTGTCAAGGTGACCATCCTTTGCCTGGCTCCCAAGAACCCTAGACCAGGAGGCACAGGTGACTTCCCTGCTCCAGGACCAGAATGTACGCTCAAGGACAAGGGGTGATCAGTGGCCCCCAGAACAGCTCCTGGAACGGGAGAGTGAGAAGAGGGGCTGGTTTTGGAGCTGGAAAAACCTCTTCTGCTTACTGGCTGTGTGACTGTGGACAGGGACGTCCTTTTCACTGTCTAAGCCTGAATTTCTTTATCTGTAACATGAGGATTAAAAGAAAATACTAGAAGGCAGTTCTGCCTTAGATGTGAGTGGTGTGCGCCCCTGACACAGAGCAGATGCACAGCCACGGCCAATTCCTTCCTGGCGCCCAGCCTGGCCTCTGCGCATGGCCGGCGACTCTACATGGAACTCTGGGGACATCATTTCCTCCTTAAGGTTGTCCTGCTTGCACATAATCTGATTTCATTAGGACAAAAGTGGTGGAGGGAGGTTGAGGCAGGAGGAGAAAAAAAGCACTCTGCGCGATGTTCAACAACTATTCTGAACTTTTTAAAAAGGAAAAGCCCTCCGAGGGATGTAGAGTGCCACTAAGCAAGACTGGGGTGGGGGCAGGCAACTGGGAGTGCTGGGGAGAGGCTCCTACTTACAGCATGGGGTGGTGCATGGGAGCAAATGCCTGCAGGGGCTGAGTGCACGAGCTTTGAGAACACCTTGAGAAAGAGTGGTGAGTGCAAAGGCCCTGAGGTGGCAATGTGCTTGGCACATGCTAGAGAAGCCAGGGAGCTACTGGAGGTTTTTGTGCCTGATGAGGACAAGAAGCCATCAAGCAGCTTGTGTGTCTGAGTCGCTGCACAGTTCTACCAGACACGATGGTCCTATCCCCAAGAAGCTGGGCAAGGCCAAACTCTGCCTAGCAGATAGCCATTCTAGCTGCATGTGACTTTGTGCCAAGAGGGGCTATCTATGTCCATCCTTGGTCTGGGCCGTCTAGCAGCCTGCGGATGTGCAGAGGATCAGTTTTGGATTTGGACACACCCGAACTGTGACATTTTGCTGTAGTCACTGTGCTTCTTTGAGCATCTCTTCAACTTCTAAAATGGGGATACTAATAACACGCAGGGTTGTTGGAAGGAAAACCAGATAATGCAAGTGTTGTGGGCTCAACTGTGTCCCCTCAAATGAATATATTGACATCTTAACCCCAGCACCTCGGAGTGTGACCTTATTAGGAGATGAGGCCTTTAAAGAGGTAATTAAGGTAAAATGAGGTCACATGGGGAGACCTGCTCCAGTATGACTGGTGTCCTTATGAGAAGAGATTAGGACACAGACACACACAGTGACGACCACGTGAGGACACAGGGAGGGGATGGCCATCTACAAGCCAAGGAGAGAGGCCTCAGGAGACACCAGTCCTGTGGACTCCTTGATCTCGGACTTCCAGCCACAGATACAAATACAAATTTCTACTGAAGCCCCCTAGTCTCAGGTGCTTTGTCCCAGCGGCCTGAGCTGACTAAGACGTCAAGGAGCACGTCCGGCCCAGCAAAGTTCACTTTACCGCAAACTGCCTCCAGCAGACCCCAGGGAGGCCCCGATTGTCAGCAGAGGAGGGTTTGGAGAGACCACAGCCTAATCGTCCCGCAGCCCCCCTCCTTCTGTCTGTTTTTACAGAATTTAGCTTAGAAGCTCCACAGGGCCAGGAGCGTTGCATTGCTTTGGTCTGAATGTGCGTGTTTGCTGTTTCTTAACCTCCACAAAGCCCCGTGGCCTCTGCCCGGCCGGCGGGGGCGCTGTCTCTGGGGACAACAGGAAGAACTGGGAAGGCACCTGGAGTCCAACTGGCCTCATGGCGGCCCTGCCCTGCTGCCTCACACCCTGTGGCCCGGGTCTCGGTGTCCCTGTGTGTCAGGGCGGGGCAGTCAAGACGTCCTCTGTAAGAGGTGGGTGGTGCCGACGCTCCACTCCCACGGCTGGCCCCGAGCGTGGCCTGTGCTCTCTGACCACAACCCCCTCAAGCATCAGCACTCCTTGGTCTCAGGTGACCGGCAGCCCCCGGCCAGGAAGCTGGGAGCACCAGGACATTAAAGCCCCGGGAGCAGCCTCAACAGTGAGGGGCAGGAGACCATCCCTGGTGAGACAATGCTGAGGGCCCATCTATGCCCTGTTCCAACGAGGCCGTGCCCCGTCGCCCGCAGAGGCACCAGTCCTGGGACGCACCTTCCCTGCCTCCCTTCCCAACACACTCAGGTCCCAAATAAACCACCTGCCTCCAGATCCTTGCCCTAGGGTCTGCTTTGAGGGTCCCTCGCCATGACAAGTAACGAGGTAGAAGGCACTTTTTAGGCTGGACACGGCAGAACAAGGGTCACGAATCCAACTCTTGCTCGTCCCAAGCCTGCCTTTGGGCAACCTGGCATGTTGCCAACAACAGACGTGCTCTCCAGTTGCCTTGGGCTCTGGGCACTTCCTGGGAAAATACAGGCACATTTTCTGTTTATCTAGACCAGCACTTCTCAACCTGTAGTGCTTGACAAAACCCAGGGTTCTGATTTGGCAGATAGGGGATATTTGGATTGAATGGTGTCTCCCAAAAGATATGTAAACATCCTAACCCCCAGTACTTGTGAATGTGACCTTATTTGGAAATAGGGTCTTTGCAGACGTAATCAACGTAAGGGCCTACTCATTAGGGTGGTGTGGTGTCCTTATAAGAAATTAACATGACTGTGTCCTTATAAGAAAAGAGAGACACAGGTACAGATAAACGGGTGGGGTGGGACAGCCGGCTGTGGGAAGACTGAGGCAGAGGTTGGAGTGATGCTGCCTAAAGCCAAGAGACACCTGGGCCGCCAGGAGTGGGAAGGGGCGAGGCAGGCTCCTTCCCCAGAGCTTAACAGTTCTGCCGGCAACTCAATTCCAGACTCAAGTCTCCAGAGCTGCGGAGAATAAAGTTCTGTTATTTTAGGCCACTCAGTCTGTGGTACTTTGCCAGGGCAGCCCCAAGACACTAACCCAGGGGTGTGAATTTGCATTTCTAAGGAGCTCCTGGGTGATGCAGAGGCTCCCATGGGAGCTCACTCTGAGGGGTGCTGGCCGGGTCACCCAGCCCTGCCCACCACATGTGTGCCCTTGGAGAGAATCTGCAGCCCAGTGGCCGTGAGCTCCACACCCACCCACAGCTGGCCACCTCTCCCGCTGCTTCTCCATGGGCCCCACCCTCCCACGTGCTCTTCTGGGATATAAAGAGCCCTGGTACCCCTCTCTTCCATGGATTTTTACATACCTCTCCTCTGCCTACATCGCTCTATCCCAGTCTAGAAAGCTCCACTTTCAAATCCAGCCCAGTCTCCACCCCCCGGAGTAGCACGCTACCTCCCCGTCACCATGGTGCTCCTGGCCTAGGCTGCCCGTTGGTCACACCACGTTGCACTGACTCTCCGCACACACATCTGTCTCCTCTTGTCACTTGGAGTCTCATTGGCATCTCACTTACCTAGAAGAGCACCTGGCACATCGCGAAGCCTCAGTGTTTCTGGAGGCACGAGGAGAGTAAACAGCAGGCTTGTGCCTAGAGTCGCCTGGCCAGCACTGCAACTGGGAGATGTTTTCCACAGTGCACCATGGATGCATTTTCCCAGAGTACTTCAGAGCAGTTTGGGTGAAGGTTGTTTCAACTAACTTCCCTGACACTTAAAATCAGCTTCCCTTTCTGCTTCCCTCACCCTGGTCCTCAGGGGGAGGACGTGTTTATCATCATATAGTCCTTGTGCCGTGGGCAGTGTCCTTGGTTTGAGCAGGACAGAGGACTTTGGCTAGCCTTGAAGCGTCCATCAAGGCGTCCGTGCAACATGCCTTGATCGCTAATAAATGCTTTGGGCCCGTCGCCCGCGCGGAGCAAGTCCCTCCAACTTAGGCAAATGAAGAGCAGAGATTGCAGTTGTTTAACTAACATAACTCAACTTTCCCATGGCCGATCCCGGACCTCAGGAGAAGGCCCAGTTTTTACTCAGCAGGTGGCCACAGAGTCTGACCGGGCGCATCCTACCGCGTGCCAAACTTAGGTTCCATAAAGGGGAAAGCAGGGGGAGGAAGCCCAGTTCCCACTGGACGCCCGAGGCCAGGGCTGGGACCGCCAGTCCACCCTCCCGCCTCCCCTCTCTGGTGAGTCCCACTTTGTAAACTCGTGGGAGGTCACAGCAAAAGCCAGGAGTCTTGTGAATTCTCAAGAGCTTTGGGGAAGTAAACAAAGAGGAATGCAAGGTCAGAGGCAGCCCATTTTCTCTGGAGGAGGCAGGGTCGGGGGACAGATGTTTGCTGAGGACCTGCCCCAAGAGCTACACGTGGTCTCTGAGGTTGGACAGAAAAGCACACCAGAAGACACCAGAAAAGGGGACTTTCAACCCCAGAGCCATCCTCCATGGGCCAAACACATGCTGAATGTAGGATAAACCCACAAAATTTATCAGAACGAGGTCCCGCCTGCTGACCTAGGGCTTCGAGACAGGCAACATCACCAAACTGCTCTAGGTCAGGAGCCTGCATGCAAGCCTCTAGTTATAAATTCCCATCTTCTCTTCTGTTTAAAAACTGTACTATCTATGCTTATTATAGAAAGTTGGAAAAAACAGAGAAATAGTTGGGACCAAAAAGCCATCCATATGCCACCACCCAGAAAGGCTCACTGCTGGCAGGTCGGCGAGTTTCTGAGAAGTTTTGGACATAGTTGAGGTTACTCTGCAGAAAATTTAAACCCCGAGTTTCTCCCACTTGAATGTTAAAAGATAAACATTTCCCTGTACGTGTATAAACTCTTTGCCAACATCATTTAATTTATGCATAACACATCATGTGGTTACATGATAGTTTACTTAACCACACTATTATTGTTGGATTAGTACAATATTTTTGTTTGTTTGCTCCAATAACGGTTCCATGATATTAATGCAGAACACTGATTTTGTAATTAAGATCACTTTCTCAGGATGTATTCCCTTAAGAGCAATTATTTGGAGAAAAGGATAATGATTTCCCACATGTGTACTACACCTATGAACATATACACACGCTTGCATACACATTTATACGCATATATAAATCTTGGATTCTAATTTGTCTTCTGCCACTAACTAGATATTTCAACTTGGTCAAATCACTTAACCTTTCTGGATCTGATTTTTTGTTGCCTTTGTGAAATGAGGGGTCAGAGCAAGTGACCTCTGGTTCCCTCATCTGGAGCATGGGAATGATTTTCCACATGAGGTTTCATGGGGCTGTTTTCCTGGCAGACTTTAATAATGCCTAGAAGTGCACGTCTGCACCTGTGCTTGAGCGTGTCCAAGTAGCTCCTCTACTAAAGCATTTTCATTAGTATCCCCAGTGGAATCCATATATTAACAATTTGTAAGGTTTAGTTTCCATTGTATATTTCGGTTCGAAAATAACACAGCCACTGGCTGTGACTTGAGTCCTGTTGACTTCCGGTTTTCCAAAGCGGCCGTGTTCAGGTCCAACGTAGAGGACTACAGGTAGGAGAAAGGTGAGTGGCTTTAAAATCACAACTGAGAAGTATGCAAACACATGCTTAGTGTAAAAGACCAGCAGAGGCCTAGTCTGGTCTCTCCAAACCTCCCCTTCCCACAGATTGTGATCCCAGCTTGGGAGTCGGTCTCAGGGTCATGGGTGTCCGCTCGCTTGGCCGGTCCTGGAAGAGCAGGTTTGAAAGACGCACCCTTCCCAGCTGGCTCTTGGAACATATTAAAGATAATTTTAATTATGCCTGAGACCCCTTTTCATGTTCATTTTACCCAATTTTTTCATAAGGCACTGAATTAAAGATCAGAAATGAAAGAGTTAGCCAAAATTCCCCAGGTACCTCTCTAAACCAGGGAGAGGAAATAATCAGTTGAAATAACAAAGAATGTACAAGAGCTACAAAATATTAGTAGGCTTTTGGGGATGTGGGTTTGTGAGGATGAATTTGTGGGAGCTTTGCTAACCAGCTGCAGGGCAGGGAGCCTACATTCCAGTAACATCTGGGAGAGGTGGGGATTTCCACTCTTCCGGGGATTGGGAATAACCTCTCCAAACTCTGGGCTCCAGGCTTCCATTACGGGGCCCCTGGGATCACAGTATCTAGCCCAGCCTTGGCTGTCATTAGCCCTTCACCTGTAGCCCCAGTGATCTACAGACCCACTGGCTCTCCCAGTTGCCTTGTTCATTATCCCCACGGGCCTGAGTCCCCCTAACAGCGGTGTGCCTACCGGAGCCTGGGTAACCCACAAAAGCTTTTCCAAGTGATGGGGTGTCACCAGGTCAAGGTAACAAAACCAGGGTCCCGGGAGACTCACGAAGCTTGCTCCAAGTCAAAGCAGAGTATATAGGTGTGGATGACGGCGGGGCCGAGGATAACAAACAGGTCTTAACACAACGCAGTCTAAAAAAACTGTTCACACCTTGCTATTTTCACTCTCATAGCATCAGTGAGTTAGAGCGTTATTAGCACCTTACGTGGGTGTAACTGAAAACCAAGGATCAGAGAGGAAACCTGCCTTTTGCAAGGTTTGAAAATTTCCACCAGCATCGCCACAGATAACCCAGCATTCCTGATTCCTAATCTATCAGGAATCTATTCCTAATCTATCTTTCTCAAAGTAGGATTTGAACTGGTAATATTGGATGAGAAGGAAACACAATTGCACAGGATGAACGCAGCGCTAAGCTAGCGCAGCTATGACGCCAGAGGCCGGCGGGGAGTTCGGCACTCACACCGGGCCGTGCACGGAGCCCCTCCATGCACAGGGCAGCTTCTTCTGCACCTAAAACAAGGAAGAAGCTCCCAGGCCAGGAAACATGGATGTTTCCAGTTTATCTCAGGAGCCTTGTCACCACCTCCCCCGACTCTGTCCTATTGTCTAGGCAGTCAGCAGTGGTCCACAGACAGGAGAACGCAGGGCGCCCAGAAAGAAGAGGCCAGCCCCTGCAGACAAGCTGAGAGACAGGTACGGTGTGTGGTGTAACCGACAGCTGACAGGCAAAGCTGATGCAATTCCCTGCCCTTGATTCTAATAGAATGAGCATTTGACTAGCTTTCTGAAATCCCTGCCCTGCACTGCAGAAAAACACGCTGGACTTCCGTTATTAGCTAGAACCACAGTTGGACTGAAGTTACACTTCTCCATTCTCTCCGCAGGGGTTGGACCAATGATTGCCCGAGTGTCCTCTCCCAACAGTGGTTTAAGATTTTATCATCTGCTTTTAGGCATGTCTACTCCACCATATGGCAGCACCAGGCAGGTTTAACCCTTAATTGTCCTTGAACCACTGACCTTTCTCTGCCCCATAGACTTCCAGAGCTGGAGGCCTCAGACACAGGGGTACCTGGGAGCGGCCAGTGATGGCCTATGCTTGTTTAGAGAGTTGATTGCAAAATTTTCAGGAATCTCGCAAGCTGGTTCTTAAACTTAGTCGTTATTCAAAATCAACTATGTAAACGTACAAGTAAATGAACGATGTTTAAAAAGATAATAAATATGGAAAACTCATGAATTCCTAATGATTTTTACTAAGATCTGTGCTCTTGAGGTTAGGTATGGCTATGGTGTCCACATGGTGGAAATACTATTTAATGGTGGGCTACGCACATCTCTTGCCGACTGCACTCTCAGTAACATCTGGTAGTAGGTTGAAATTTGCCATGGTAGAGTTATTTACACCACAGCAAGAGGCAAATGCTACAAATGGGTTTTTTTCCCCTGGAGAGCTGTAGTCAGTAATTTGCTGAGACCTGCTGCTCCTAGGTCACTGCTATGCCTTGTAGCACCCAGCACAGGGTGGTGCACACGGGGACAGGCATCTCCCAAATGTTTTCTCCAGAGAAGCTCCTCTGAGCTTTCCCTGAACTTTCTTACTGTGGAAGAACTTGCTGAGCGTCTGTGAGGGCAGCCCTAGCTGAGATACTTGGAGAGCCATCTCCTCTCCGGCAGTGTGGTGGCCACTCTGGCTTTGTCCTCTGGCTGCCTGCCTCACACTGCTGGACCTCCTGCTCCACAAGTCATGGACCAAGCAGCGTCGGAGAGTCAAAGGACCTGGAGTTCAAATCCCACCTCGGTCACGGCGTTGGCACATACTCAGTGTCCTCATCTGTGAGTTTGATCATGTGACTTGCTTTCCAAACGTTGCTATGACGGTGAGAAGATAGGAAAAGTCGACAGTCCAATTCGTCATTGCTGATCTTACCGTTATCCTGGGTGAAGCCCTGGCTCCCCTCACAGGCGCTTCCCTACCCCACCTGAGCCGGCCTCCCCTGGCTTCCGAGGGTGAGAGAGGTGGTGCTCGGGGTGAGCGATTCCAGGGTCCAGCCAGGGAAAGGCGCACTGCAGGGCTTTCACGAGTCTGAGCCAGGGACCAGGGTCAACAACAGGCCAGGGCTGGGTCCCTGAGTTTCGTGTCCAGGGTGGACTTCAGCCGGCCTGGATAATTGTTAGGGTGTAAACTTACTAGGTGTTCACAGTGGGTCGGACAAAGAATTCTCAGCGATTAGGATATGCAGAAGTAAAAGCTTATTTATTTTCCTGAGAAAGAAAGAAAGAAGAAAGAGTGAGCAAGAGAGAGAGAGAGAGAGACCACAACACACAGAGGGAGGAAAGAAATGTCAGGCAATTGAGGAAAGCTGTTTGGAGTTTTAAAGGGCCCTTGTAATGGCGCTTTTTCCCCTCTGCTTCAGCAGACTTACAACAAAAGCCGCAGCTGCAGCCGTCGCAGGTGCTCTTTCCAGCTTATCGGAGTCCTTGAAATCTGCCCAGTGACAGTCTAGCTGGAGCTGAGCTGCGCTCTGCCGAGGGCCCTTCACGGCTGAGAACACCAAGTCTAGAGACGATGAGCGAGACCACAGGGCTTTTAATTGAAACAAAGGAGGTAGTTGTGAATTTATTTTCCTTATTTTCTTTCTGATAGTTTATCTTCCTCTGTTAGACAGGTTTTTAGTAAGACCACCTTTCAATAATATCAGAGGTAAAAATTATTGTTTGATCAGAAAACTGGAGGAACAAAGAGTCAACCAAACTGTCCCCAGGCACTCCTGGGGCCCGTCGCGGGCCAGCTGGGCCGGCCGCCAGGTGGCTCTGAGATCTTCATGGCTTGTTCTTCCTCCACCCTCCTCCTGGGCCCTGACCCCACCTCGCAGCTCTCTCGGGGGCCCAACGCTGCTGTCTCTCGGAGTTTCTGCCCACTGGGTGCTAAGGAGCAATCAGACATGTGAATCGGCACCCAGCTTATACATAAAGCAAACAAAATTTCCAAAACACCTTCTTCCTTCGACAAAAGCTCCCCTCGTTCTGAGATAATATTTTGCAACAACATGCTGTTACTGCTGTTGTTTCTCAGGCTGTTATATAAAAGTCAGGGCAATTAGATAAGAGCCACAAAGAAGAAAGAGAATCCTTTTCCACAGTCATTGCTTAATTCTACGCTAAAACCATTACTCAGTCACTCCTCGTTTCATGTAATAAATGTGTTCCAGGGCAGCTGGCCACATATGATTTTTTTCTCAAAGCAAATTTCGTTTCCCTGCTAATTTCTATGTTTATGTAAGTTTTCATGGGAACAAAGAATTAGTCCTTAAACTCTAGTCCTGTAAGATGGTGCCTTTGCCAATTTTTTTCTTGCAATTTTAACTTTTTATAATGTACTTTTTTTTTCTTTTGAGACAGAGTCTCACTTTGTTGTTCAGGCTGGAGTGCAGTGGTACAATCATAGCTCATTGAAGCCCTCAACTCCTGGGCTCAAGTGATCCTCCCACCTTGGTATCCTGAGGAGCTGGGACTACAGACATGTGAAACCATGTCTGGCTGATTTTTCTATTTTTTGTAGAGACGGGGGTCTTGCTTTGTTGCCCATGCTGGTCTTGAACTCCTGGGCTAAAGTGATACACTTGCCTTAGCCTCCTGAGTAGCTACAGTTGCACATCACCACACCTGGCTAATTTTTAAAAGTGTTTTTTAGAGACACAGTCTCACCCAGGCTTGTTTTGTACTGCTGGCTCAAGTGATCCTCCCACCTTGGCCTCCCAGAGTGCTGGAATTTCAGTCATGAGCCACCGTACCCAACCATATAACAGGTGTTTTCAAACACATATAGAAGTCAAAGGAATGACACAATAACAATACTGCAATGAGCTCCATGTGTCATCACCCAGCCTCACTAAGTTCGCTATACAACCAACCCCATTCTATCTGTACCTACCATTCCCCGACCCCGTTGTTTGGAAACAAACCCAGATAGGATAATAGCTGCAAATGTCTCAGGAAATATCTGTTAGCCATGTGCTGGACTGACTCCAGCATGGCCCCAGTGCAACCTTCTCCCTTTCACTTTACTTCAAAAACATAGATTTTTGTTTCCCAAACTTGCCTCCATGACCTCCCTCTGGAGGCTGCATAGGTGGGAGGATACCACCGTCTCTGTACATTTTCCCTGCATCGTTCTCAGTTTGCTTCTATCAGAATCACATGGGCCGATAATCAGGCGAGCAGATTCCCCAGCTCCAGCCCCGATTCCGCTCGTGGAGGACAGGGTTGAAGGTTAAGCCTCTGCTTCTTTAAGGAACCACTCGTTCATGCTCCCCACACTGATATTTGAGATCCTCTGACATAACACATGTTCTCCAGTGTGGACATTCCTAAAATGCCAGGCAGGAGCCCACCAAATAAATGGGACTCTGACTGGTTGATTTTGTAACTTTAGTTTAACTGAGATGATGGGATCTTAGCTAGACCTATGATTAATAGAACAGTGATCTAATCAATTTTTTTCCTTTAAGGAGTTAACTTGCGCAAGGCAAAACTAGCTCACTCGGAAACATCCCAGGGAGACATGTGTCCGTTGTCGCTGCTGGCTTTCTCTCATGAATAAAAGATCTGCTGTCAGCAGAAGAAAACACATTGCTTTTTGTTAAGGAACTAGGGTGAGTTCCACTATCGGAGACAAATGCCCAGTGAAATGCAGTAGTTTTTAAAAAAGACACAACAGAGACAGAAGGAGCCATCCAATAGAGGAGCCACTGTTGCAACGAGGTTGGCCAAGATTTAGATGTATTTGTTCTGAGAACCTCCACAAGTGGGGGTTTGAGATACAGACGAGGTCCAGTTATTCCTTTGAAAGAGGCACCTGAAGTCTCACCACCGCAGTTCTGACTGTATCATCACGGGGCCTTCAGTCTGTGTGCACCGGGAGTCCCAGGCACCAAAAAGCAGCTTCAGCTGACCTGTACAGGGCAATGTCTCCCTCACCCCTCGAGGCACCAATCTTCTTATCACTGAAGTCTTCCAAAACAGAACTTTCTCACAAAGCCTTTAAGTCCCTGGGGAGTCGCATGCCCAGGGACTTCCAGGGCTGGGGACATAAAGTCCCTGGGAAGGAAGCACTGAGAGAGGCAGGGTCCTGCGTCTGGAGCTCAGGGCCCAGCCAGCCTGAGCCCACGTTGGTGGACCGTGCACTTGACCTTCTGACACCCCGGCCTCTCTTTTGCATTCCCTCAGCCCCTTTCCTGGTCTGCCCCCAATGTGTTTGGGGCCTGAAGCAAGAGGACAAAGAGATGCCCATTTATTGCATGTTTAAATATTTGGAATTCCTAAGTCAAGCCAACAAACTGTCACATAAAACATGGCTTATCTTGTAGTTTGATAAATGTACCTTCATAACAACTGGGAGCCCAGGTGTGACTTTGGAATTCTCAGGCTCCTCCACTCTCCCTGTAGAATAGGGCAGCCTGGCCCTCGGCCCACAGCCAGCTTCCTGGTTTCTCCCACACAGCTCTGCCCTGCACCTCCAGGGATCTTGTGCTCACATTGGTGACAACCCAGCCTGCCTGCACGTGCAGACCCTGTCCACAAGCAGCCGCGGCCCCTTCCAGATAGAGGCCCACACCAAGGGCTGCTGCAGCCACCAGAGTATGCACCAGCCAGGGAAGGGCCCGCTCAGCCCTGGAAGTGCGTGTTTGAGCACAACTTCGAGGATCCCAGGCACCTGGAAAGTGCTCTAGGAGTGGGGGAACAGGCTCCGGGTGGACACATCCCCTCTGCCAGACCCCTTGCTCTTTTGGGAGATAGGAAGCCAAAATAGCACCAGTAATTTGTGGGGCCCAGCGCATGAGGGAGTGAGGGTGGCTCTGCCTTCACTTTTTGACTGTGATTCTCAGAAAATGAGTTGAGGAACACATTTTTCCCAGACTTGTCACCACTAAACTTTGCCGACATCGTTAACCTTGTGATAAGAACAGAACCTCCCATCAGAGCCGTGGGCCACCATGGTGAGGACGCTGTCTGTTTCCTGTTGCAGCCGTAGTGATCTGTGCTGGCGCCTTAGTGATGCGGGAGATTGTCACATGTCCAGTGCTCAGCTTCTCTGAGTATCTTTTCCGGTCTCTAAACTTGGGGAATGATCTCCTGTCGTTATTCAGATCAAGGGATATAATAGGGTCGGTGGCATTTTCACATGATGCCTGGCATTGAAGCTGCTTAAAACTGGTAGCTTAAAAACACTTGGGGGGTGCGAGTCTCCAGGGTGGGGTGGGATGGTGGGGACCACAGGGAGCATTCGGAAGAGCCTGTCCTTGGCTAGCCGTCACTTACAAGGAAGGGAGGGCTGGATGGGCGGGACCTGGAGCCTGCAGAGCTCCTGGGTTTCTCGTTCTCTGGGCTGGGGCCACATGTGCAGGTCCAGTCCCCAGAGAGGCCCTGAGTGTTTCCACATGCTGAGGAAAAGGAGCCGCAGGAAGGGAATATGCTCAGCGGGCTGCCACTATGGGCAGCTGGAGACTCGTCCTGCTAGGGAACCCGGGGGTAGGGTGGTGCCAGCTCCTCGGAGCTGGCCGACTGCAGGCTGGCCAGCTGAGGTCACCCCTGGTCGAGGCTGCAGGCAGGGGCACTAGTGCCCTGGCACTTCCAGCCTGCCCTGCACATGGACCAGAGAGAACCCTTGCATGGCAGAGGGGATGCGAAGGGTGTAGCAGCATCTGCCACTCCACCGTGTCGTGTAGAAATCAAGCCATCTGAGAAGACACTTCCCCTTTGGGTAACAGAAAGTGCTCTTAATTCTCAGAGAACCCATGAATCTGTAAGCAAACAATCTCCCTGCCCTGGCACAATACTTAGAGACCCCCTGAGAGGCTTGGTAAAGCAAGGTGAGAAGCACTTTCCCAGCAGGTTCTCTGAAGCTAACTTTCTGGGATATTTCCAGTGTGCCTGGAGGAAGGCAGGGCACCTGAGCTATGATTCCACTTCGTTGTTGGCCAAGGCTCTATGGCAGTAAAATCCTGAAGTGGGCCGGGCCTCAGTTCCTTAATTACGGGCACGAAGAAAAGAACTACTTAATGTGACTGTTGAGTGGATTCAAGGAGATGTGGACCCAAGAGAGCCTTCCGTGAGGGAGGATTTATTGCCTCCTTTTACACAAAGCTCAGACCCAAGAAGGCCACTCCCTCTGGACTGTGTCCCTCTCCTCACCCCACTTCCCTGCCGCTCCCTGCCTACACCTGCTTCCAAACACAGGTCAGCAGAGGCCTCAGCCCGAATCACAGGGGGTGTGGGATGGTGTTAGGGAAAACTACTAGGTAGTAGCAATGGGAAGACTAATGCTCCCTCCTAAAGATATCTGCGTCCATGTCCCACAGCCTGCAAGTGCCTTATGTCACATGGCAAGGGGGGTTAAGATCACAGATGGGATTAAGGTTGCTAATCAGCCAAACTTGAAATGAGGAGACTATTTTGGATTACTTGGAGGATCTCAGGTAGTCACCTAGGACCTTATAAGTGATGCAGGGAGGTGGAAGAGTCAGAGTCTAATGCAGCCTGAGAAATGCTCGAATGTCTATCTTTGGAGACAGAAAGGGCACGAGCCAAGAAATGTAGGAAGCCTCCAAAGCTGGGAAGGTGAGGAAGCAGATCCTCCCTGGGGGCTGCAGAGAAGTAGTCTACTGACATCTGCATTTAGCCTCAAGAGACCCGCTCCAGACTTCTCAACTGTCAAAACTGCAAGAAATACATACTTGGTTTGCTTCAAGCCCTGAATTGGTGTCGGTGTGTTACAGCAGCCACAGGGAGCTCAGAGAAGGGTCTTCCCTCTACAGCTGGGAGATGGCAGCAGCCGTGTGCAGCTCTGCTCCTCAAAGCCAATCAAAAACAACAAGCAAAGTGAACATCAGGAAACTCCGTATTTGAAGAAACTAAGGCACACAGAGCCACCAGCCACCATGCTGGAGACTGATCACTAGCTGGCGACTTCAGTGGAAAGCAGTGTGTGTGTGTGAGAGAGCGAGCAAGGGGATGGGAGTGACAGAGAAGAGGCAGGCAAAACTAATAGACTTTTTTCTTTAAGTAAAGGACAGTGGGTACAGTTAAAATAGCATGAATATTGTCCAGTTGCTGTGGCTTGAATGTTCCCTCCAAAACTCATGCTGAAATTTAATTGCCTTTGTCACAGTGTTGAAAGGTGGGACCTTTCAGAGGCGATTAGGTCACGAGGGCTCTGCCCTCACGAGAGGATGAACGCCATCATCATGGGGGGTCAGTTATGTCAAGAGTGGGCTCCAGACGAAACGGCTAAGTTTGGCCAGATTTCCTCTCTCTGTCTTGCATGTGCATCTCCTTGCTACGTGACGCTTTCTGCCATGTTATGATGCCACAAGGAGGCCCTCACCAGGCGCAGCCCCCAGTCTTGGTCTCCCCAGCCTCCAGAGCCGTGAGCCAAACAAACTTGTATTGTGTATGAATTACCCAATCTGTGGAATCCTGTTATAGCTGCAGAAAACTGCCCAAGATGTAACTTACGTTGCATACATTTCTATGTAGATATAGATGCATAAACAGATTACAAAGGGAAGGCCACCAAATCATTAACAGCTTTATCTCAGCATGATCAGATTTTGGGTAATTTTTATTTTATTCCTTCTTTTAAATATTGCTTGCATTTTTTTATTCCAAAAATCCCCAACAATACTATTTTTATAGTAGGGGAAGAAAAAGGAAAACACAAAAGTAGAAATTAGAACGAAGAACTAACAATAGAAACAGAGGAAAAGAAAATAATGTTGAGAGAACATATTGTTTAACTCCATGCAAGTGAAATAGAATGGTTGTTACTCTAGAAATGTAGGGAGTATCTGTATTTTTTCTTATCTACAAAAAAAAAAACAAAAATCCCACTTTCTTTTCTTTTTTTTGAGACAGGATCTCCTTCTGTTGCCCAGGCTGGAGTAGCATATTGGTGTGATCATAGCTCGCTGCAGACGTGAGCTCCTGGGCTCAAGCAATCCTGCTGCCTCAATCTCCCAAAGTTTTACAGAAATTATCTGGACCTTAAAGGAGAAGATTCAGATTTTAGTAACATTTTCAATTGTTCCATGTAACTTGTCTGTTAAGATGTTTTATTTCTTCTAAGTTCAGAAGGTTTTTTTTTTTTTTGCTTTTTATTTTTTTGGGTTTTATTTTTTTTTTTGGCAGTCCTTTCAAATTCAAGTAATAGATAATTCTAGTGTCATTTTATATGTTCTAGGTCAATAAAAACACAAATCCTGAGAAAATACAAAATAACAATAAACTAATCTTCTTTACGATTATTGCTGGAAGTATCATAAATGAAATAGCAGCAAATATGATCCAGGAAAACATTAAAGAAACAATAACCCACCTAGGAGGGTCTGTCCTGGAGATGCAAGCGAAACTCTCCAAACCTCTAACTCAGTTGGGGTCGCTGGAGGCAGAACCTGAGATGGGGATCCCCAACCAGGTGAAGCCTCAAGCAGAAGTCGCCAGGGAAGCAGGAGCGAGCGCAGGGGAGAAGACAGTGACCAAGAGATTCCCTGGGGTCAGTCCCTTTGGCCCACTCCACAGGGAGCTGGGAGTGTGGGCTGCCCCCACTGTCTGTTCCACCTGGAGCCAGGGGACTGGCTTGTGTGACTTTTACAGCCATAGTGACTTGGGCTGTCTCATCTCTAAGGGGTATCTGGGCCACATGGTCCCTGTGGGGGGAGGGCATTTCTCAGGAGGGGGCAGTCATGAGCCATCAGCAGCCCACACTCACAGCAGCTGGAGGATGGGGCAGCTCGGGAGTGGGGGGCTCCCACAGCAGCGCCTGCTAAGTCAAAGGAGAAAAGGAAGTACAATCATTTTCATAGTCATCAACAAGGCCTTGGATAAAATTCACCATATTTCTGATTTTAAACATCAATTGAATAGGAATAGATATTTACTTCCCCAACATGATACAGCTATTTGTAATAAAAATACATACTTAATGGTGCAATACTAGGGACATTCTCATAAAAGCCTTGAACAAGGATGCCAACTAATGCCACAGGATGTAACATATTCTTGAAGTGTTCTGTAGTATACTTAACCAGAGGGAAAATACTGAACTTAAAAATCTAAGAAGGGAAGAGTAATTACCTCTGCGTTTTGCAGGTGGAATGTATTACATATGAAAGAACAAAGCGAATTAATTGAAAAGATACCAGAAATAACAGGCAGTTCAATCAAGCCGCATGGTTACAAATTCAATTTGCAAAAATCAATAACATTTCTCTAAAAGCAAGAACAGTCAGAAAACATAAAGGAAAAATATTCCATTTATGACAGCAATTTTAAAAAGTCTTTTTAAACAGCAAAGAATAAACAAATAAAGAACATGTTCCTAGTGACAAAGTCTTAAAACATAAAACAGAGAGAGGAAAAAAAAATAAGATTATGACTACATGGAAAGACATTCTCTATTCTGGAATTGAAAACTCAGCATTATAAAACTTGAAATTCTCCTCAAATTAATCTATATGTTTATGGTCATTTAAATAAAAATAAAAAGATAGCTT
>CAUYRT010078720.1:0-25821 GCA_963574885.1 Lepilemur ruficaudatus
ACTCTTGGCAAAACAGGAAATGTGTTATCTCATGGGCAGGCTGCAGAGCATGCGCAGGACTTGTTTACCACCAGTCTGGCTGGGTGCGGCACCGGACACAGGCGCCATCTTAGCTTTGTTTGGCTAGGCGCCCTCCACAACATGTAGAAGTCAAAGAGGTCTTTCAAAAATACAAAATGTATTATGTTGCTCTAGCAATTAAAATACTCTCATGGCTTGTCTTCATTCCTAGGATAAAATCTCAAATAATCTCCATGGCCTATAAAGCCTTAAGTGATCTGTCGCCTAACTACTTCTCCAATGCAGTGTGGGCCATCTGCCCTTGCTCACGACTCTGCAGTCATACAAGGCTCCTTTCAGTTCATTGCACATGACAGGCCCTGCCCACTTCGGGGCTTCCATACATGCTCATCCTTCTGTCTACAACAGGCCACCCCTCTTGCTTGCATGAGTGACTCATTATTATTCTTCAGGATTCATCTTCAGTGTTTACTCTTCAGAGACTCTATCTCTGATATCATACATACCATGGGGCTGTCATTATACTCTGTCACCTACCTGTATGTATTCATTTCCTTCACTGAACTTACTAATCTTATTTATGTAATTACTTGATGCTTTATTTATTTTGTCACTCATACCAGAATGTAAACGTCGTAAGGCACCACGTTTGTTTTATTCACCAGTATTCACCAGTATGTTCATAGCCTAAAAAGTTCTCAATGACTTAATACATAATGAATATGGATAGAACCAAGGCCAGAATTTAATCCAATGTTCTTTCCATCTCATTACTTATATTTGAGTGCTCTGAGAAAATTTGAATAGCACCAACTCCATCTAGTTTTTAGTCTCTGGGGAGAGATGTAGTGTCTAATTTAATGGGTACATAGTGGCATTTTAATTTATATCTAATGTGAAAATGTCAGATAAATCTATTTCCTAATGATAAAAATAGCAACCATCCTTTAAATGCTTTATACCATTCACTGTACTATGTTTTAAGTAAATTATTTCACATAGTTCCTGAGAAGTAGGTAATATTGTCCTGGTAATTGCATTATGACTGGCCCTACTTCTCTCAACAAAAGCTCCATGCATTTTCTTCAGTAAGAAATGTACAGATAAAGGAGAAATCTGAGGGGAAATCAGCAAAGTGATAGCCTACAATTCGAATTTTTTTTTCATGGCCATAATATAACTTAAAAGATTAGGGTAAAGGGTGAAACATCACAAGTTTTGCTTAGAGAGACTGATAAATATGTGAATAGAATGTTTGAATAACATTATCTGGGGTAAGTCCACACAATTTGGAGTCAAATTTTCATTCCAACACACTAAGTTCCTGAGAATTGAATATGTTACAATTTCATAGGGCATCTAGCAATATGTATTTTAAGTGATCATTTTCCTGGGTCCCTCCTCATTACTTATTTAAAATGCATTTGAAACCCATGGATGTTGGGGTGACCATGTTTTACAAAAGCAAGGGAGTGATATTTCAGATATCTTTGATAGTTTTGTTTCTCCCATCCAGACTTTTTTGTTTTTCATTTTCTTAATGGTACATTTTAAAGAGCAGAAGTTTTTTATTTCAATGAAGTCCAATTTGTCATTCTTCTATGGATTGTATTTTCAGTGTCATGTCTAAAACTTCTTTGAGAATAACCCAAAGCAACAGAGATTTTCTCCTATTTTTTTAAAGTTTTAGCTCTTACATTTAGTTTTATAATCCATATGGAGTTATTTTTGTATATTATATGAAACAAGGGTCTAAATTAATCTTTTTTAGCATATAGATAGCCAAATGTCCCAGCACCATTTGTTGAAATGACTATTCTTTCCCCATTGGATTGGCTTGGCAAAATCAATTGATCAAAAATGTAAATATTTGTTTCTGGCTCCTTAATTCTATTTCATTGATCTATATGTGTACCTGTATGCCAGTCTCATACATTCTACAGACAGCCTATGCTTTTATACATACATTATCCCTCCTTCCATTCAAATATCATCTAATCCCTTTCCCTTGATAAGCTTGCAGTCTTGATTGAGAAACTAGTCTAAATCAAAGATGTATTATATAGTTGATAAAATGCCAAATAAAAGTGAATAATAATAAATGTAATAAAATTTAGAGCTTAGAGTTATCATTGTGGTCCAGAGTACTTAAGGATGATTTCCTTGAAATTTGTAGTTGCTCTATTTGGGCCACTTGGGAAGGACCTCATTTTCATGATGCCTAAGTCATCTGCCTCAAGGTTTTATTTGTCTTCTTCATTATAAACCTCTTTTTGGTAGGGAGACATGGCTATTGGATGTAAGTACGTACAAACTTATATCCAAAATGAAATATAGCATTAATTTTTTTTATTCTATGGGAAAGTGAAATAAAGGCCCAATGCCCTATGAAACTTTTTTGATAAGTAGCAACATGACAAGTTAGTGTCCCAACTTAGTTGTTATAATGACTAATTTGATAGATGGAGTTTTTTGTTTGTTTTTTGAGACAGGTTCTCACTGTATCTCCCAGGCTAGAGTGCAGTGGTGTGATCATAGCTCACTGAAACCTCAGATCCCTGGACTCAAGCAATCCTCCTGCCTCAACTTCCTGAGTAGCTAGAACTATACGTGCATGCCACCATGCCAGACTATTTTTATTGTTTTAGAGATGGGGTTTTGCTATATTGCCCAGGCTCATCTTGAACTCCTCACCTCAAGTGATCCTCCCATCTTGGCCTCCCAGAGTGCAGATGTAGGTTTTTATGAGTATTAGAAACTAGTGTCAAAGCAGTATACTGACTCTGAGGAGACTGAACATTTTAAAATCAGTATTCAGTGGCTGAAAAATAAGTGTTGAACTGATTAACTCATCACTGTTTACCAAACCCTTCTGCTAAGGAAGAGCAAGGTGTCACTACTATTACCATCCTTCCATTAAAAACAAATATGTTGGCGGACAGAGAGGTGAAGAGCTTTGGCAAAGATTACACTTAGAATGAAAATTAAAGACCCCAAATAGACACCATATGGTTGTCTAGAAGACCTTAGCACAATTGCTAACTATGTGCCTTGGGCACTCAGCTGATTTAGGCTGAAGTACATTCAGTGGAAATTGTGAAAATTGCTGAGATAAAATCTACAAAAATTTGAGAGAACCAATAGAATATTCCTGACAATAGCTTGAAATAAAATCCACTGTAGGGCAATTAAAGAAACCTATGTAATTAATCTGGGCCCAGGGGTAACCAACAGATCTTATTAAGACACAAGCTATACCATGACTTCTCTCCTGAGCTCCAGATCCATTTTCCCAGTACATGTTCTCTTAGTAGCTCTACAGACACTTCACATCAAAATTGGCTAAAACCGAAGTCAAAAGCTTTTATTACCCATGCCTTCCCAATATGCTTCTCATCCTGTTTCCTATACTGGGGGATGGAAAAATATCCACATCAAAGCTTGAGATGTCCTTGGTCTCCATGCTGTGGATATAACACAGTCATTCTATTAATCAATCCTTGAATCTTCCTTCTCTCTCACCCTCACATACAATCAACAAATACTGCTGACTCTGCTTCCTTGATATCTCTGTATTCCTTCTACTTGTCTCCATCCCACTGTCACTACATTAGTTCAAATCATCATGCTTTTGACAGCCTCTTAACTGTTCTTCCTACTCTCAATACCTTTACCATATTGCAGCCAAAGTGATCATTTTAAATGCGAATGTGATCCAGTCATTCTTCTGCTTAAAACCCTTCAAGATTTCACATTGCCTGAAGTCTAAATTTCTTAATGTGTATATCAAGGCCCTCTCTGATCTTTCTCCTGTGTCAATAAGACCCATCATTAGCCATATTGATCTTTTCTTGTCTCATGGCTGTTCTCTCTTTTTAGAGCACTGTTACTCCCATAATGTGCCTTCACACTCTGCCTAACTCCTACTCATCTTCCATGTGTAATTTTAGAGTAATATCCCCAATGAAACCTTCCTTGATTCCCCTGACAGCTGGCTAGTTACCTCAATGATCACATGAAATGATAGCTGCCTTCCCCACTAAAAAATATTTTCATCCCTGCACTTTCAGCTCCTGCCAAAGGGCATGGCATCTAATAAAATTAAAAAACATAGTAATAATAACATCAGTAATTTTTACGTGTCCTAAGTATGTTTTATATGCTACTTAATCCTCACACAAACCACCCACAGTAGCTACTGTTACTTTCTGACTTTTGCAAATAAGAAAACTAGACATGGAGATGCTAAGCTACGTGTATCACAAGGTCAAACTGTAAGAAGTAGGGCAAATATTTAAACTCAGGCAGTGTGGCACCTAAGCACTTAAATATGGCACTGTACTCTCTAAATGTACATTTTATTATGGTCCACACCTGGGGGAGGGATCCTGAACTCCTCTCAATTTAGCCATAGCAGGATTTCCAGAACAAAGAGACCCATATTGGTGTGTACAGATCATTTGTCTAACCAGCATGTTAGATTTCCATAGTTCTCAATTAAATGCTTGAATAATTGAACAAATGGAATGATTGGGTTTGACCCACTGAATGGAGCCAAAGGACATCACAAGAGCAAGCAGGCATTGGTTTTATATTCCGGGCTCATCACCGGCAGTGAACCACTTCAAAATAAAAGACACTCATGAGGCAAGTACTTCCTTTGTCCATCCAAACAGTCTGACTAAATCTCAAGTTCTGGTTTAGAGTCAAAATCTGAGGTGACGATACAGCAAGTGAAGGAAAAGATGAAACATATCTATGGGAAGAAAGGGGAAAAATGTATAAGATATTATTGACTTTAGGTTAATTTAATTCTTAAAGCTGCCCCCCATGAGGAGTCCAGAGTATAGCCAGAAATTAGCATAACTTGTAGCAAGGCTAGATTTGTAATCTTCAGGGTACTTTGTTATGCTGAGAATGATATAATAGACTTGCAATGAATTGCTATTTTCTCTCCATTTTGCACCATTAGTCTCTCAATGATGTGCAACTACTTGCCCTGCAGAATATTAAACCTGGAGAATTGTACCTAGTTAGGAACTCTGAATGTTAGATCTTTCACTTTCTTTATGTCTAAGTTTGAGCAGACTTTCATACTTTTATAAACAGAAACTACAGTGCATGTCTGAACAGAGAGATGCTATCTTAGAAGTTTGGAGCTGTTATATGTAAGAAATCACTTTAGTCGAGAAGCTTTAAATTTCTTTGTCCTTAAAATTTAATAAATCTGTATTGCTGCCTAGCCATGGAGCCTAGAAGAAAGCCCTCCACATAGAAAACACCCAATAAATGCCAGCCAGCCTCTGTTTGGAGCACCGCTCTATTTTCCTTCAGATCTTTTTTTCATAACTACAGCTGAGTCTTAGCAAAATGGAAAGAGTTTTCAGTGCTCTTTGAACGCTTCAACATACTGCATTCACATCCAAAATTATGCAATCTCATAGCTGCCAATTCTTGCCCAAAGTTCCCTAATGCAGTGCCTGGTATTACTCTCATAAATGGTACCTCATATACTGTACATCATTTCATGTCTCCATCATCCTTGTCAAAAATAAAATGAAATCAAGTTAGAAAAATTTTTAAAGTTTATTGTGCATACAGAAGAATAGTTTGTGAACCAGGAGCCCTCAAGCCCAAAGTGGTTAAGAATCCCTGCTCATAGCAGTTATAGCATGGTTTATAAAGCATAAAGGAGGAAATATTTTGACCTTTTCTGTGATTGGCTGTTATACACTAACATTTTTGTTAAGGCAAGCAGAGATGTTTAAACTGATTTGTCTATAGCTGGTCGGCTTCATTTCACTGAATCACGCTGTCAAGGATATAAAACTTATGTTCATTTACGATTAGAGCTAGTGTTTGGGGGAAGCCAGATGACTTAAGTTTTGGCTTTGTGGCTATGCATGGTTGGTCTTGGAGTATGTTTAAACTGTGGCCTCCATTTTTAATTCTTCTTTAACAAACTTTGCCTTGCTAGTCACCCATTCCTATGGGACCTACCATCATCTAGCTGAATGCTTGGGAAACAATCTGACAAATTCAGACCTTTTCCACTATGCATACTTTTTTAAACTGAGAACTTTTGGAGACACAAAGGAATGGTTTCTTTGATAGTAGAATTTCAGATATAATGGGACAGGTTAGGAAATGAGATATTGGAGGACAACTTATTCTGCCTGTGCATGATGCCTAACCCTTCACTTTGAACACCATTTGTAGTGTAAATGAACTTTCAGTATGTGTTAACGTAAGGCATTCATCTTCTCTTAACTTGTGGGGTAAGTCGTATATCTTGTCTCTGTACTCCTGCCTACTCTGGCTTTAAAAGACCAGGTTTATGCCAAGCATGTGGCTTATGTTATTAAGAGGCAGGGATATATACTTTTCTGTTACATATGGAACTTTAATTAGTAAGTTTGTACCAACACTTTTTAGTATAGTGACAATCAGTTTGATTTAGAGGAAAAAATAATGAGTTGGGACTCAAGTTACTCTTTCTTACTATTTTTCCTCTTTAATATGAAGAGTTTGAATTAGGAGATTGCTAAGGCTGTTTCCTGTTCCAATATTTTACTAACTGTTTTAATTGTATACCAATCTTCATTGAACAAATATACTGACATATATGATTACATTAGGCTCTGATATAAATTTGGAGATGAAAAATGTTGGGGTTATTGCTTCTCTGATGCCACTATTTTAGCATTCCTATTAAACTGCTGTGTTCCTGAAATCCCACCAATTTAATACTTTGATGTTATTCCTGCATTACGTGATTCTTAGCAAGTGATTTTCTGATAAAGGCTTAAAGAGTTCCTCTACCCAAGTGTATTTGTATTTAAATACACGACCCTAGAAGATAGAAATGTGCTTAAAATCCAAAGGAATGTGTATCTAATAGTGTCATATTAAACATTATAACAAATATGTGTGTGTGTATGTACATTCTTGAGAATGTGAACCTCTAAAATTACTAGTAGTTTTGGTCCATCTGCAAAGCCAGATTTTTCAGGTCAAACACTACAAAATATAAAATGTGCAATTTGGGAGAATTTTTCTATAGAATACACTGAATAAGTACTTACATATCCTTGTTGTATAAATGGATACATCTGCCTTTGGAGAATAAAATATTTAGGGTAGACTTTTCAATTTTGTTATCAAAGAGCCCTATGTTATTAGCAGACAAAGAGACACGAGAGTGCTCACAGATGGACTGTAGGAATAAGGCACAGAGGACAGTGAACAGCCTCTCTTATGATTCTTTTTATGAATTTATGTTTTAATGTTTGTAATGTGCACCTAGACACCCACTGGATATACTATATAAGTAAATAAGCAGTGTTGATAGCCGACCATAGTTCTTTCTAGGGAGAAAAATGGGGTTGGGCAAGGAAGAGAATAAATGAACACACAGAAAGGGACATTTCTGTAAAGGTATTTTGTTTTTAAGCAAAAACAAATATTTTATTTTTAAGTGTTCTTGAGGAAAAAGTGCTATTTGGAAACTGAAAAGGAAAAGGAAAAGTTATAGCCACCTGAAAGCAAACTATCCAAATACATCATTATCTAAGCTAATACACACACACACACACACACACACTAATTGGTAAGGAAAAGGTTGTGGAAATCTCTTCCTTTGATCATCCCTACCAACTTCTTTAATTGGATCGATATACTCAAAGGGTGAAATTTTTAAAAATAAATAATGGACAGGCATAACTTTCCTTATAATCCCTGTGGTCTATGATATACCTTTCTAGTGGCATTAAGTACATAAGTTAACAGGGGGTCCTTGAATGAGTGAAGGAGTTAAATAATCTTATATGAATAGTAAATACAGATGGTAATAAACCCAGAGAATTCTCCCATTTTCACTATAAGGAACACATTTTATGGATGTGTGAACAGAAAAACCACATCTGCTGAATATAGACTCTTTCTCTTCTCAACAGGGTTGGATAGACACCAGTCTTAATCCTGAAACACTTTGCAAACCACTCCACCACCAAAGTTTTATATCAGTATGTGTCATAACTTAATGGACATTTATAATTTAGGCCTCTTGATGAGGTGGGGTAATAGTGCCTAAGATCAAGTTCTAGGAGAAACTCCAGTAAAAATAACATTTGCAATTCATCTCTTATGGTGGATGACTTCTGCATATGAGCAGACTAATTTATTTAATATTGATCCTAATTGGTGTAAGATTTGGAGGATGATTTTTTCTGACCTTCTCTTATAATTTCAGAAATACCCCCTAATTAGAGTCTGTAATCCTCTCTGCAATGATTAGTCAGCCAGTCAACATTTGAGCAGGTACTTTAAGCTATATATTCAGTGATGAGGATTTATTTTTTATTCAGAATCTGCCATAGTCTTAGAACCAAGTTCCTTTGGATAGCTAGCTGTAGTTAGAGCACAACAAGTGGTCCTATGAGCGAGTGAAGCTAGCCTTCTGTTATGTCAGGTTTCTAAAAGTCATTAATCATCAGGAAACTTAATAAGTCCACAACTAAATCATTGACTTAGACATCATTAATGATTAGATCTTAAATTTGTAATGCATGAACACTGGGTGAACATCTGTACAACTGGCAGGACAATGTTATTCATCTCCCTTATCTGAGCCCCAACCTGTTGGCTTAAGATATCAGTAGAAATAGAACAGATTATTCATTCATTAACAAATCTGTGCCATTTAGATCTGTAACTTCTCTTGATAGAGATTAGACAAATTAGCTTTTTAGAACCATTCCTACCTCATATCAACTACCAATAGTTAATTAAATTTATTCATTACTATACATAGATTATTTATATAATATCTACTATGTACCAGGGATTATGTGTTAGGTACTAGGACTATGAAATGAACAAGAGAAACAGGCAGTGCCTACCCTTTAGCTGCATGACAATCCAGTTAAGCAGACAGCAAATAATAGAATGATTACAAATGCTGGGAAATAATAAATGTTAAGTTAGAGTACATAAAGTGTGCTATGTAATGATGGAGAATGGCCATCTTACCCAGTTTTGAAGGATTAAGATACGACTTGCAGGAATAAGGGTCTAAATGGAGGTCTTAAGAATGTCAAATTTGATGGGGGAAAATCCATTTGTTTGAAGGAATTGATTGGATCTTTCAGTCAATCAAATGATCAGACCTGTAGTACCACACAGACATTGTCACAGATGTTATTCAGTTATTCTTTAGAGAAGATATGCTAGAGAGGCAGTGTGACTGAATGAAAAGAATAGAGTGTAAGACAGAAGACTTAGGCTCAGATGTTAGATGCTTTACATACATGTATTGACATTATCTCTAAACCTCAAAACTCTATATACATCTTGCAAACTAGTTTTATATATACAGTATACATTTCAATTGCTATTTTACTGTGAGTTTGAATAAGGCACATATCATTCTGACCCCCTGTCTATTCTAGAAACTGAGGATAATATTAATATTGACAGAAATCACTTTGTGAAATTTAAACTGGTGCTCAAGTTTTAGGTATTACTGTATTATTATTACTTATAAAGTTTTGGGTGATGCAGGCGATGTACACATGAATGTTGTTTATGTTTGCCTTGGAATTATAAGGTATTTTAAAAACTCTACATATAAGAATTATCTCGAGAGAAATGAACATTTCTTCTAGGAGACTTGTTAAATTTAGGGGCAGATTAAGGGTGGTGAAGTTTAGTTCAAAGAACAGAGAATAAATATAAATGACCTTTCAAAATCCTTTCCAATCTAATGATATTATAACATTTAGTTATCTTTCAGAACTTCCCAACATAATTTATCACTATTATTAAGGAATGTATTCCAAATAATTATTTGCTGGCACGATAATATTGGCACTTGTCAGGTAGGGACAGTGATGAAATGGCTACAATCTGTTTTTCATGACATGAAACGGTGTTGCAAGCCAAAACATGAAATGAAACAAATGGCAGCTTTGGATATTCTAGTTTCAGCGTGTCCTTTGAAAAATTGCCTTGTATCAGATATATACACCACCTGATGGACTAATGCCCCAAATGATGATTGAGTGGTTATCTATCAACAGATGTGCAAATAACCTGTAACTAAAAATGTCTGGTGGGAACAAATTGACAATTATAATTTGACAAGCAGAAGTTGGTTCACTGGTTAATAGCACCTACCACCCAATGTACTTGAACTTATATCTGTTGGTTCTTAAAATTAGTTGCAGAGTTTCATGGTGGGGAATTGAGCCTTAAAAATGATAGCAATTTCCTTGTTCTTGCAACTGGATAATGATTTGCCTTTTAACATTTAAGAAAATTATCAATGCTTATTCTTGTGAGTATAAACACATTTGAGATGTTAAATTAAGTTTCCATTCATGTTGGCCATATAATTTCTTTTAATTTTATATTATAATACAGTAATAATTAGCTCTCCATATGTAAAATATAATTTATTGCCATTTACTTTGCATTCTGACAAATTCAAATCTGTTAGTATAATCATATAAGGATCTTTTCAAGGTGAAACCAGTGGTCAGTAGGCTGTGAAAAGATTAAATTTTTATTGCATTTTGGATGGGTTTCTTGCTTATTTGATTATGTTCAATAGCTATCTGAAATGCACACATCGTAAAGGGAGTCGTCACTGTGTGATTCTAAAAATTTGAAATGATATGATTGAGGCAAAGTTGTGAGAGGTAAAACAGAGTTTGAGATATCCAAGGAGGATGTTAGTATATGAAGGGGAGGCAGCCTACTGTAGCTGAAATAGCCATGAGTTGAGCATGAGGAAGACTGACTTCCAGTACAGACTCTGTTACCAGATATTTGACCCAGCTATATTCATCTGTTAAATGAGGAACATGGATTAGATGGTTTCTAATATAATTTCAGTAGTTATAGTCTATAGTCCTTATTACTAGAAAGTTTTTGTGACAGCCATATTTTTCAATATAAGGCCTAGAAATCATCTACATGATATTTTAAGGCTCTGTGAACTGACAAGAGGGGAAATAGATAAGATCCCTTGTGTTGATCATTTTCTTATCAGAAATTAGAATTTATAACATAGAACTACGGATTCCAAAGGAGAAGGACACATAATTTCATGATTTGAAATATTCTCTCTAGAGAATGAGTATATATATAAAATGTGGTTTTGAATGTGGTTGCTAGTATTTGTAGAACCCAAAATTATTTTATTCATTCCTATATCATGTATTATTTGCCTAATATGATAGAAACCATTTTAAATTAAAAAAAACAACTTAGATCTTATTTCTAGTTGCACTAGGGCTCAGGTAAGTCAAAGACTCTTAATTTTTTATTTTTTATAGCATAAAAGGGGAAACTCCCACTCTACAGGTTGTATAAATATTGTACATTCCAATATACAAGATATCAGACTAAAAAACTTAACCCTGTATCATACTTTTACCAAATATGAGGTATTAGCAAATATGAGGAAGACGTGGCACTAAGGTAATAGAACTTTTGATGGTTCTAAGATCCAGAATACTCAGAAATCGAATTGACAACAGGTACTTACCCTCAAAATGAAGGGTTATCACTAAACATGGGAAGATTGATGGCCAATCTAAGAATAGCATCTAAAACTGGGAGGGAACTATGCAAACTCTAGTTTTCTAAGGAGTATGAAAGGGACCACATAAAAGTCTCATGGTGAAGGGCTCTATGAACTTATAATAAACCAACCAAATCTCTACTCTCCCCACATGAAGGAGAAACTACTGGGAGTATAATTTAATCTGAATAAGTCATGGAAACCCACGGTGAAGTAAATAGAGAATGAGATCAATGTAGGGGAAAGGAGTAAAGAAGGCATATCTTGGGGATGGGGGTGGGGGAAGCTACTTTGTTTTAACATCTCATGAAAACAACAAAGGAGAAATTTTGTAATTGAGAAGCTAGAAAAGATTCTACCTTCCTCTTCTAAGAGTACAGGAAAATTCATCTCACTTAAACAGAAGGAGAAATACAAAGATGGCAGCAGATATCTCTTGGGGAAAATACAAGCCAGAAGGCTGTGGAGCAACATCTTCAAAGTACTAAAAGATCAAACAAATGAACAAACAAAAATCCCCCAAAACTCTGATAAGGTGGAATTTTATAACTAGTGAAAATATCTTTCAAAAATGAAAATAATTTTTTTCAGACATATAAAAGCTGAAAAAGTTCACCAGCAAACCGATTATATAAAGTCTTAAAAGAAGTCCTTCAGGGAAAAGGAAAATGCTACCGGATAGAAATCTGAATCTATAAAAGGGAATGAAAAGCATGGAAATGATAAATATGTGAATAATATATAAAACATTTTTCTCTAAATGTCTATTTAAAAGATATTGATGATTTTAAGCAAAACAGTACTAATGTATAATGAGATTTATAAGAAATGAGGAAGTAAAATATATGACTGTAATTGTTGAAAGGCTATAAGGAGAAAATAGAAATATACTCTTGTAAGTTTCTTATACTATTCACGAAGTGAAATATCACTTGAAGATAGATCATAATGAGTTGAAGAATATTGTAAACTCTAAAGCAACTATCCACACAAAATCAATAAAATAAATAATTGGATATCTCTATGCTAAAAAAGAGGACCTTTGTTTTTGCCTCCAACCATATACAAAAATTCACTCGAGATTCATCACAGATCTAAATATGAGACTTCTTAAGATACAATGACAAAAAATTCTACAATTTATAAAAGATCAACAAATTGGACATTCTTAAAATTAGAAAAATCCCTTTATTCTTCAAATGAAACTTAGAAAAAATATAATTTTAGAGTTAGAGAAATATTTTCAAAACTTACATCTGACACAGAACATGTATCTGGAATATATAAACAACTCCTACAATTCAGTTATAAGACAACTTAATTAAAATAGGCCAAAGATTTTAACAGACACTTAATCATAGAAGATATGCAAATAGAAATAAGCTCATGAAAAGATGATCAATGTCATTAGTTATTAAGGTAATTCACATTAAAACCACAAGGAGAGAACACTATATTCCAACTTAAGTGGCTTATATTTAAAAACTTGACTATAGTAAGAGTTAGCAAGGATGTGGAGCAACTAGAACATTCTTTTAATGCTGGTAGGAATGTAAAATGTTACAAACACTTTGGAAAATCATTTGGTATTTTGTCAGAAATTTGAATATACACTTACCATAAATCACTCCTACATATTTACTCAAGAAAAATGAAATGATGGACAAAGATGACATTTTAATATCAATGAATGGAAAACCAAGTGCAAGAAATACAAATAATAATCAAGTTAAAAAATCTTTACTTTGGAATTTATATCTCATGTAAAAGTGAAAGATTGCATAACATTAGCACAATGATTTAGAGAGGAGTAAATCAATATTCTTCTAAGTACTTTGTATGTGAAATGGTATAATAAGGATTTAAGGCATACTGAAATAAGATGAGGATGCATATTGTAATCAGTAAAGCAACCATAAGAAAATAAAGCAAAGAGCTGTGGCTAAAAACTAATGGAAGAATTAAAATTGAATTTAAGAAGGCCTAAATAAATGAAGATGTATAATATTTTCAGGGATAGGAATAAAATTTTAAGATATCATTATTCCTAAATTTATCAGTAGATTCAACATATTTCCCCCAAATTCCTGCTGCCTTCTTTTTAGAAATTGATGATATAATTCTAAATTTATATAGAAATGAAAATGATTTGAAATAGCCAGAAAAAATATACTGCTGCTGCTTTTTTTTTTTCCCAAGACAGAAGAGTCTTGCTCTGTTGCTTGGGCTAGAGTGCCCTGACATCAGCCCAGCTCACTGCAACCTCCAACTCCTGGACTCAAACGATCCTCCTGCCTCAGCCTCCCAAGTAGCTGGGACTACAGGCGCTTGACACCACGCCGGCTAATTTTTTCCATTTTTGGTAGAGATGGGGTCTCATTCTTGCTCAGGCTGGTCTCAAACTCCTGAGCGTAAGCGATCCTTCCACCTCGGCCTTCCAGAGTGCTAGGATTATAGGCGTGAGCCATAGCGACCAGCCAAAAATACTGCTTTAAGTGCAAAATTTTATGACTTACCACTATGTGATTTCAAGATATCTATAAAGCTACAATAATTAGGATATTGTGGGATTGGCAGAAGTATAAACATGTGGACTCAAGGAACAGAATAGAATGTCAGAAATAAATTCATATATTATCACCTAATTTTCAATTAAGTCACCAAATTAATTCCATCAGGAAAGAAAGTGTTTTGCAATCAATTGTGCTGCAACAGGATATTCACATGGAAAAGGAGCCCTATCTTCTACTTATACCAAAATTATTTTTATATCTATTATTACACACCTAAAAATAAAAATCTAATATTTTAATGCTATAAAAATCTAATGTTTTAATGCTTTTAGAATAGAACATAGGGAAAAAACCTCTCACATGAAGATATAAGAATGGAGAATAAACAGACTGAAATATTCTTAGTACTATTATTCATCAAGAAAATGCAAACTAAAACTATAATGAGATACCACAACTCACATACTAGAATTTCAGAAGTTAAAAACACTGAACAAAGCAAAGATATTCACTGTCAGTACTCTTATTCAACATAGTACTGAAAGTCCTTGCCATGGCAGTAAGGTAAGAAAAGACATACAGATTAGAAAGGGTGAAATAAAATTGCCCTTATTTGCAGATGACACAATTATCTATGTAAAAAAATCACATGGAAACTACAAAAAAGCAAAAGAAAACTCCTAGAACTAATAAGGGAGTTCAGCAAGGTGTCAGGATACAAGACAATACACAGAAATTTATCTGATTTCTATTTTCTAGCAATGAACATGTGAAAACCAAAATTAAAAGCACAATACCACTTATGATTAATCAGAAAAATGAAATACCGTGGTATAAATGTAATAAAAATATAGGAATGGTATGCTATAAATAACAAAATACTGATGAAAGAATTAAAAGAATACTTAAATAAATGGAGACACGTGGTATTCCCATGGAATGAAAGACTCGTGGTAAAGATGCCAATTTCTCCCAAATTGATATATAGGTTTATTAAATTAAAATTCCATCAAGATTTCAGGTAGATATTGACAAGGTTAAACTAAAATTTATATGAAAAGGCAAAAGAACTAGCATACCTAAAACAATTTTGTGAGAGAAGAATAAAGTGGGATGGATCAGTCTACCTTATGTTAATAGTATCAAGAGAGTATGCTATTGGCTGACAGACAGATACACAGATTAACGCGACAGAATTGAGAGCTCAGAAATAGACCCACACGAATACTCCCACTTGAGTTTTGACAAAATTGTAAAAACAATTCAGTGGAGGAAAGATAGTCTTTTTCATAAATGCTGGTGTAGCAATTGGATGTCCATAGGAAATTATGAACCTCAGCCTAAAGCCCTCATGTTATATACAAATTATTTCAAAATGGATTATGAATTTTATTTTATTTTTTTTATTTTTTATTTTTTTTATTGGGGGAAAACTACAAAGCATTTACAGTACAATGTTTACAGTCACAATTTGTAGTGAGCTGATTTCCCCAAATATATTACCACTCAAGTTGACTTATCTTGTTACATTCAAAAACCTACTCTGTCAAAGTAATCTATAGAGTACATACATAGGGCTCCAACTGTGGATTTTCAGTGAATTTACCGAGGTGTACAGTTAATCCCATGAATCAGTTTTTGAGGAATTCCTTTCCCCTACTGAGACCCCTAATTCCGCTCCCCAACTACTTTTCAAGCATATCCCACCCCTCCACAGTGACCCCCCATGTCGCAGGCAAAGGAGATGAACAGAAACTTCTCCAAAGAAGACAGAATAATGGCCAAAAAACATACAAAAAAATGTTCATCTCTAATCATCAGAGAAATGCAAACATTTTTCTTTTTTGTTAGAGAAAATGTCTTGCTATGGTGCCCAGGCTGGACTCAAACTCCCAGACTCAAGCAGTCCTCCCACTTTCATCTCCCAGGTAGCTGGTTTTGCAGGCATGCATCACCATGCCCAGATAAATTTTTAACAATACTGCCAAATTATTTTCCAAAGTTACTGTATCATTCTATGTTCCTAGCAGTAATGTGTGCAGATTCTGGTTTCTTCACATACCCATCAATACTTGGTATGGTTAGTTTTGTTATTTTAGCCATTCTAGTGTGTGTGTAGTTATCTCATTTTGGTTTTAATTTGCATTTCATCTGCATATTTGTATTTATTCATATACCTTGTTTGGTGAAGTATCTATTCAAACCTTTTGCCCAGTTCTTTGGTTTTATTATTGAGTTGTAAAAGTTCTGTATGTATTCCAGATATAAGACCTTTATCAGGTATATATTTTGCAATACTTTCCCCGAGTCTATAGCTTGTCTTTTCATTTCTTTATTAAATCTTTAAAAAGCAAAGATTTTAATTTTGATGAAGTCCAATTTATCAATTTTTCTTTTATGGATCATGTTTTTTGGTGTCATATCTAAGAAATCTTTGTTTACCCCAAGGTCATAAATACTTTCTCCTGTTTTTTCCCCCTTGGAGTTTTATAGTTTTAGCACATACAATTCAGTCCATGACCCATTTTGAGTTAATTTTTATGCATGATTTGAGATAAGGGTCTAGGTTCAGTTTTTTGTATATGGATATCCAATTGATCCAAGATCATTTGTTGAAAAGACTTTCTTTTTCTTATTGAATTGTCTTAGCATGTTTGAGGAAAGTCAATTGACCATAAATATGTGGGTTGAACTCTGAACACCTCTATTCAGTTCCACTGATCTATTTATTTCTCTTAATGCAGATTCCACACTATCTTGACTACTGTAGCTTTATACTAAGTTTTGAAATAAGGTAGTGTAAGTACTCTAACTTCATTTTTGTGTACCAAGATTGTTTTGGCTATTATAGGTATTTTTGTATTTCTATATAATTTTAGAATCAGCTTGTCAATTTCTCCAATAATCTTGTGAGGCTTTTGATAAATATTGCAGTTAATTTATAGATCAATTGACATCCAAGAATATTGAGTCTTACAATCCATGAACAGATATATATATATATATATATATATATCCATTTACTGAGGTATTTAACTTATCTGAGTAATATTTTGCAGTTTTCAGTGTACAAGTCTTGCACTTCATTCATTAAATTTATTCCTAATTATTTTATTATTGCTATGGTATGAATGTCCCCACCAAAACTCATTTGGAACCCTTAAAGCTGGTGCCTAATGGGAAGTGGGAGCGGCTTGGTGCCATTCTTGCAGTAGTAAATGAGTTCTCACTCTCTTGAGACTAGATTAGTTCCCTGGGGAATGGATTAGTTTTCATGAGAATGAGTTGTTATAAAACAAGGTCAGGCCTCATATTTGGTCTCTTGGCACATGCCTGCTTCCCCTTTGACCTTTCACCATGTTGTGAGGCAACACTAAAGCCCTCACCAGAAGCTAAGCAGAGCAGATGCTTCTTGAACTTCCCAGCCTGTGGAACTGTGATATAAATACAACTCTTTTCCAGTAAATCATTCAGTCTCAGGTATTCTGTTATAGCAACACAAAATGGACTAAGACAGAAAATTGATACTAAGAGTGGAGTGTTGCTATACATATACCCAAAAATGTGGAAGCAGTTTGGGAACTGGGCAATAGGCAGAGGGTGGAAGAGTTTAAAGGACCAGGCATGAACAGAGCATTAAGGGTGATTCTGGTGAGGGCTCAGAAGAACATAAAAGTTCAGAACTCCTTAGAGATTGGTTAAGTGGTCATTACCAGAATGCTGATAGAAATATGGACAGTGAAGGCCATTCTGCCGAGGTCTCAAATGAAAATGAGGAATCAAGGTATTGGGAACTGGAGAAAGGCTATCCTTGTTACACCATAGCAAAGAACTTGGCTGCATTATGTCTATACCCTAAGGCTTTGTGGAAGACCAAACTTAAGAGTGGTGATCTGGGGTATCTGGCAGAAGAAATTGCTAAGCAAAACACGGAAGGATCTCTGTGGTTACTTTTAACTCTATTCAGTGAGCAAAGGGAGAGCAAAAGGAAGCAGAGCATAAAGATTTGGAAAATTCACAGCCTGACCATGTGGTAGAGAATAAAAGAACATGTTCAGGAGAGGAATCCAAGTGTTCCTAAAGTGGAGCAACTGGTTACTTAGCACTGATAGAAAAGAGCCAGTTGCTAATTGTCAAGACAATTTTTTAAAAGGCCCTGAAGGCATTTCAGAAATCTGAGTTTGCCCCTCCCATTACAGGACCAGAGGCCAAGGAGGGCAGAATGGTTTCTGGGGATGGGCTCCAGGCATCTCTTGTCATATGCTGCCTTAGGATCCTGCTCCCCAAACTCGGATACAGCACTAAATGACAGCCCCAGTCATGATGCAACTGACCCCAGGTAAGCGAGGGCTGCTGCTCTAGAAGGTACAAGCTGTAAACCTTGGTGGCACCCAGCCATGGATCAAGCAGCCCCAGGTGCAGCTCATGCCACCACTCCAGAGGTTGTAAGTTATAAGCCTTCATGGCACCCACATTCATGTGGTAATAATTTTGCAGGTGTGTAGAGTACAAGAGTGGTGGAGCTATAGTGGCTTCCACCTAGATTTTAAAGGATGTATTGAAAACCCTGGGAGCCCAGGTAGACTCGTTGCAGGGGCAGAGCCACTGCAGAGAACCTTTGCTAAGGCAATGCTGAGCAGAAATATGGGATTGAAGCTGCCACAGAAAATCCCCACCAGGGCAATGCCTAGTGGATCCATAGGAGAAGGACCACCACCAGGGCAGAAGAACTATAGAGCCATTGGCAGCATGCAAGATCAGCCTGGAAAATCTGCAGGCATTTGACTCCAACTTGTGAAAGCAGCCATGTGGGCTACACCCATCAAAGCCATACAGGTAGGGTGGGCCGAGGCTTTAGGGGCACAAATCACCCCTAAGAAGGTGCCAAGAAGGTAGCATATGGAGTGGATGATTATTGTGGAGCTTTAGGATTTAATGTCTGCCCTGCTGACTTTCGGACTTGCTTGGGGTCTGTCATCCCTTTTTCTTTTTGCCTATTTCTCCCTTTTGGAATGGAATTTCTGACATATGCTTGCTCTACCATTGTATTTTGGAAGTAAATAACTTATTTTTTATTTTACAGGCTCATAGCTAGAAGGAACTTGCCTTGAATTTCAGTTAAGACTTTAGACTTTGACTTTTGAATTGGTGCTGGATTGAGTTAAGACTTTTTGGACTATTGAGATGAAATGATTGTATTTTACAATGTGAGAAGGACATGAGTTTTGGCAGGCAGGCGTGGAATGCTGTTATTTGGGTCTCTCTGCCAGAACTCATGTTGGAATGTTAAGAGGTAGAGCCTAATGGAAGGCACTGGGGACTTGGGGGCTCTACCCTTGTGGGCAGCTTGGTGCTGATCTCAGTAGTCAGTTCTTTCTCTCATGAGACTAGATTGGTTCTTGGAGGAATGTATTAGTTACCATGATAATGGATTGTTATAAAGCAAGGTGGCAGCTCATGTTTGGCCTCTTGGCACACTCCCACTTTCCCTTTGACCTTCTGCCATGTTGTGATGCAGTACCAAAGCCCTTACCAGAAACAGAGTAGATGCCACCATCATGCTTCTTGAACTTCTCAGCCTACAGAACTATGAGCTAAATAAATCTTTTTATTAATTACCCAATCTCAGGTATTCTGTTACAACAACACAAAATAGACTAAAATAATTATTTTTCGATGCTACTGTGAATATATAATTGTTTTCTTAAATACATTTTTGTATTGTTTATTGCTAGTATATATATGACTAACTTTTGTATATTGATCATATACTCTGAAACCTTACTAAGCCTCCCTGTTAACTCTGGTAAGTTTGGGAGAAGGGTGTGTGTGTGTGTGTGTGTGTGTGTGTGTGTGTGTGTGTGTGTATGGGTATGTGTTGGTATGTATGTATTCCTTACAATTTTCTATATACAAGGGTATTAATAAAAAGAGTTGTACTTCTTTCTTTTCTACTTTTTAAAATTTGCCTTTTTGCACAGATGAAGGCCTCTGGTGTGCAATATTGAATAGAAATGGTAAAAATAGACATCTTTGCATTTTTTCTAGTCTAGAGGGTAACATGTTCAGTTTTTTACCATTAAGTATGTTTGCTATAGGCTTTTGGTAGAAGTCCTTTATCATTTGAGGAAGGTCTTTTCTAATTATGGGTTGGTGAGAGATTTTTTTGTATATGGGTATTGGATTCTGTCAAATGCTTTTCTGCATCTATTGAGATGATCATATGGTTTCGTCCTCTATTCTATTAATATAGTTTATTACATTGTTTGATTTGGGGATGTTAAATCAATCTTAAATTTCTGGGATAAACATCATTTGATTATGGTGTATAACCTCTTTATATGTTGCTCAATTCGATTTGCTAATATTTGGTTAAGAATTTTTAGTCTAGGTTTACAAGGGATATTGGTATGTAGTTTTATTTTCTTCTAATGTCTTTGTCTGGTTGTGATATTATTAATAGTTTTCCTCCTCTTCTGTTTGCTGAAAAAAATTATGTAACATTGGTATTATTCTCTCCTTAAAAGTTTGGTAGAACTCACCAGTGAAGTATGTTTTCCTGGTATGGAAAGATTTTTGATTGCTGTACTTGATATTATTTGGATTTTTCTCTTTCTTCTTGAGTCAGTTTGGTAACTTTTGTCTTTCTGGGAATTTTTCTATTTTATCTAAGTTGTCCAATTTTTTGCCTTAAAGTTGTTTGTAATATTTCCTTAGCATCCTTTTAAGGATAGAGTCTATGATGATGTTTTCTCTTTCATTTCTGATTTTGGTAATTTGTGTTTTCTCTCTTTTTTCTTGGTCAATTCAACTAAAGATTTATTCATTTTCTTGACCTTCTCAAATAAGAAATTTTGGGTTTCACTGATTTCTCTAATGTTTTCCTTTTTTGTATTTAATTGTTTTCCACTTCAGTCTTTTTTATTTCTTACATCCTACTTACTTTTGGTTTGGTTTACTCATCTTTTTCTAGCTTCTTAAGGTGGAAGTTTTGATTGCCAATTTTGGATTTTTTTTTCTAATATGTTTTTACAGCTATACATTTCCCTCCACACACTGTTTTAATTGCATCTCATTAATAATAGTATGTTGTATTTTCATTTTTATTCACTTTAAGATATGTTATAATTATCCTTGTGTTTTCTTCTTTGACCCATGATAACCATTTGCATGATATATCTGTTTCATATTTTTACATTCAACATGTTTGTTTTATCTAAAATGTGTTTCTTGTAAATACCATATAGTTAGATCTTGCCTTCTTTTTTTTATTCAGTATGACAATCTTTCACCTTTGATTTTAGTTCATTCACACCTAACATAATTATTGATATGATTGGACTTACATCTACAGTTTTGTTACTTGTTTTATATATATGTCATGTCTTTTTGTTTTTCTGTTCTTACTTTACTGGTTCTTTTGTATTAATCAAATATTTTTAGTGTACTATTTTGATTTCTCTGTTGATTTTAGCTATATTTTGAGGTTTTTGTTTTAGTTGTTTCTCTGGGGATTATAATAGTTATCTTCAACTTTCCACAATCTACTTCAGTTTGATATTGATTTAATTTTTATTTAATTCTAGAATTAATAGTAACTTTGAGCCAATATACTTCTCTATGCTATAAACTCAACAATATTATGTTATAGTTATTGCCCATAATAATTTTATGCTTTTTAAAACTGAGATAAAATGAGAAAATATATATGTATACAATGTTTAATACTTACACATTTATTTACCATTTCAGTGCCCTTTATTCCTTCCTACTGGTTCAAGTTACCATCTGGTGTCATTTCCTTTCATCTTAAAGCATTTTCTTTAGTGTCTCTTTAGCAAGAATACATTTTCTTTTTATTTATCTCAAAATGTCTCTATTTCAGCTTCATTTTTGTAGGACAGTTTTACTAATATAGAATTCTTGATTGACAGTTTTTTCCCTGAACTTCTGAAATGTCACCTCACTGCCTCCTGGCTTCCATTTTTTTCTGATGAGAATGCTGCTGTTGGTTATGTTATTCTTCTCCTGTATGTGATAATTCATCTCTTGCTACTTCCATGATTTTCCCATTAGCTTTGGTTTTCAGCGATTTGACAATGTTGTCTCTAGGTGTGGACTTCTTTGTGTTTTATCCCACCTGAGATTTGTTGAACTTCTTATATCTGTAGGCTAATGTTTTTCATTAAATTTTGGAAGTTTTCAGACATTATATTTTCAAGTTTTTTTTATACTTAGCCCCTTTATTTCTGTCTTCTCCTTATGTATATGTTAGTACTTTTAATGGTATCTCATAAGTTTCTGAAGATCTGTTCATTTTTCTTCATTTTTTTTTTGTTGTTATTCAGATTGATTAACTTCATTAATCCATCTACAAGTTCACTGGTACTTACTTTAACATGCTCAAACATGGTATTGAACCTCCCTAATGATTTTTAAACTTTCAATCCCAGATCATTCATTCATTCATTTATTTTGAGGCAGAGTCTTGCTCTGTTACCCTGGCTAGGGTGCAGTAGCATCATCATAGCTCACTGAAACCTCAGTCAATCTCCCTGGGCTCAAGTGATCCTCTTGCCTCAGCCTCCTGAGTAGCTGGGACTACAGGCATGCACCTCCATGCCCATTTTTTAATTTTTTCTGTTTTTAGTAGAGACATGATCTCTCTCTTGCTCAGGCTGGTTTCGAACTCCTGACCTCAAGCAATCCTCCTGCCTTGGCCTCCCAGAGTGCTAGGATTACAGGCCTGAGCAACTGTGCCCAGCCAGGTTTCTATTTTTAAATACATTCTATCTCCTTATTTACATTCTCTATTAGATGGCACATTGCTGTCATATTTTTCTTTAATTATTTAAACATATTTATAGTACATATTTTGAAAACCTTGTCTCTAAATGTAAAATCAGGATTTTGTCACTTTATATTGACTACTTTTTTTTCCAGAGTGTGAGGCTTATTTTCTTGTTTCCTTACATGTCTAGTAATTTTTGGTTGAAAACTAAACATTTTAACTACATTCTGGATTTGGTTTTATTTTTTGATTTTTTTGTTGTTGTTATCATTGTTTTGCTAATTTGCCTATATTTAAACTATGGAATCTTTCTGCCCTATGGTTTTCAGCAGATGATATCTTTTATAAGGTTTTGTTGTTGTTGTTATTTTAGTATATCTAAAAAGGTTTCCCTTGTTTCTGTTGCATAGCTTAGTAGTCACCCAGTGATTTGGGAGAAGCATTATGTTCAAACTGGTAAGGCTTCCACTCTCTGCCAAGTGATCTTGTGAGTGTATTGGTGCATGCATTCCAAGTTGCAACTAATATTCAAGTCTCATTTCATTTTTACTTTTTGCCATGCTCTCTTAAGTCTTTTCTGCATTTGTATACTTTCCCAATCAGCCATAGATGTGTGGAGAATTTATTTCAACTTTCTATGAGTCTCTTTTTTCTGGAATCTCCCATTTAAATTTTTGTCTGGTCTGCCACTTGCCCCACCTGAGACTGCAACCTCACACTAGCAAAACTGCAAGATTTCTATGTCCATTTCCAAACCAATCTTCCACATTTAACCAGCAAAACCATGAGTTTTCTCCCTCCATTCCATACCAAATCTACCCCCTGCCCTTAAAAGGAAGGCTGATGGTTTTTCCCAACTGACCTTGGGGAATGGGAGAAACCCCAGCCAGAAGGGCCTCAGACTCCCACTGATCCTACCCAAAACTCTATAACACTTTTTCCAAGAATAAATGCTTCTAAATTTGATAACCACCTTTGGTCAGTTTTCATGGTCCTGACGTGGTTATTTTGGATAATATTTCCTCAGTAAAAATGGTGTATGTTCTTAGATAGATGTCTTTGTTTGACAATATCTTCAATTTGTCCTTTGCCTGAATGACAGTTTAATTGGCTACAGAACTCAACATTAAATATTTTATCTCTTTACTTTGAAGACTTTATTTCATTATCTTCTGCTTCTATTGTTACTGTTGAAAATTGAGAATCTGCTCTGATGTTTATTGTTTTATGGCTAATCTATCATTCTCTGGACTCTTTAAGATCTTATTTTGTCTTTGGTAGTCTGTAGTTCCTCAGCATTTTATCTAAGAATCTTTATTTTTATTTAATCCTGATTAGAACTCATTTGGCTTCCTGTATTTAAATCAATACAGACTTGATTACAGTTTTAATCCTATAAATTTTAAAGCCAAATATCTTCTCAAATATTATTTCTTCATTCTTTCAATTCTGTTCCAGAACTACTATTAGGTCTATTTTATGCCTTTTTCATAATCTCTCATTTTTCATCTAATTTTTCTTTTTATGTTAGACTCCAAGTAATTTTCTCATATCTACCAATTTGTCACGTTTCTCTCTTCAGCTGTGTCTAGCCTGCTATTTAAGGTTCTCAGTAATTATTTTAATTTCAGCAATTTTTTAAGTTATCTTCTAGATATTCTATTTAATTCTTTTACAAAATATTCAAGTAATTTTTTTAGGTATCAATTTTTTAGATTTGTATTTAGTGTCAGAAAATACATATTTTATGGTGTCTATATAGTGATTTTATTAGCTGAGGTTTTAGATATCTAATCCCATTCTTTGTTGTATCTATTAAATTGCCCAAGGGTGATTACTTCTTATTTTATTTTAAGTTAAATTCACTGGGATTTTTACCTTTGAGGTTTTATGCAGTCTAGAATCAGAAGTGTCTATTAGGGATGACTTGAATTAACATCTACTAAGTGCCATAGGGATAGTTTCATGCAGGGAGACTTTTAATGCTAGGTTTAGGACTTTGAGATTCCCAACCCATGCAAATCATGTAAATTTGATCCCTAAACATAAATTAGATGAGGCCTATTTTATATGTGAATTCTCAAAAGAGATTATGCCACCCAGAGACCAGATAAGACAAACTGCCTTGTCTTCTCAATTTTGTCAGTAGAATATTTTCTGGTCCATTCTTTTAGTAAGTGTTCAGCCCTTCAAGTCTTCGTGCAGGGTGGCAATAATGTAAGGGGGAGCAGGCAAGAAACTTAGTTCTAATTTTCTGTCTTCAGTAAGTCAAAAAGCTAAAAAATACACTTAAGCTCTTTAAAGAACATGAAGAGCATTAGAAATTATGATTCATGGTAAATGACGGTAGCCATTTAATTGACCCATGGAAATTTATCGTGTAGCTATCTGTTGTTTACAGAAGCCTCTGGATTCCCTTTGAATAGGGCCTTAGCATCTGGTTGCCAGAAACAAGATGTCTACTAACTTACTCTCTGTGTCCACCTCTACTTCTTACACATAACGTAAGATACTTTACACTCATTTCCACAAAGTCCAGGTTCATTTTTTTTTCCAGCCCTTACTGCTTCTAATACATTTATACCAAATATCAACTGAGTTATCCTTTCAATTCCAATATTTAGTCTGTTCCGGTTAAAAGAATTGGCATCCTGCCACTGTTATCTTCAATAAAGTTGAGAATTCTTATCACAGCCAGTCAACCTCTTATTCCTGATGGAAAGATGATTTTAAAATATAAAATAAATTTAATCTCTTCATATTGCCTTGACATTTTTTTTTCTTTTTTATTGGGGGAAAACTACAAAGCATTTACAGTATAATGTTTACAGTCACAATTTATAGTGAGCTGATTTCCCAAAATATATTACCACTCAAGTTGACTTATCTTGTTACATTTAAAAATCTAC
>CAUYRT010078721.1:0-14842 GCA_963574885.1 Lepilemur ruficaudatus
AAGGAACATGATAGATTCACGGAGACCACTGGAAGCAAAAAGGTGAAGGGGTATCTCTGTACTACTTTCTAGGGAGATTGTACTAGTTTGCAGTCCGATGTGCACTGTGTGGGTGTATGAGCATTCCTATCTCTCCACATCCATGCCAACATCTTGTTTTGGGACTTTTTGATAAAAGCCATTCTCACTGGAGTTAAGTGATATCTCATTGTGGTTTTGATTTGCAATTCCCTGATGATTAGAGCTGTTGAGCATTTTCTCTACGTTTCTTGATCGTTAGTCTATCTTCTTTTGAAAAGTTTCTCTTCATGTTCTTTGTCCACTTTTTAATGGGGCTGTTTGATTTTTTCTTGCTGATTTTCCTGAGTTCTATATAGATTCTAGTTATCAGCCCTTGATTGGAAGTATAGCATGCAAATATTTTCTCCCATGCTATAGGTTGTCTATTCACTCTAGTGACAGTTTCTTTGGCTATGAAGAAGCTTTTTAATTTGATCAGGCCCCATTTATTTATTTTTGATCTAGCAATCCCACTGCTGGGTATCTACCCAAAGAAAAAATGACATTCTATAAAAAAGACATCTACACTCAAATGTTTATAGCAGCATAATTCACAATTGCAAAGATGTGGAAACAACTCAAGTGTCCATCAATCCATGAGTGGATTAATAAAATGTGGTATATGTATACCATGGAGTACTACTTAGGTGTTAAAAAAATGGTGAACTACCTCTTATATTATCCTGGATGGAGCTGGAGCCCATTCTTCTAAGCGAAGTATCACAAGAATGGAAAAACAAACACCACATGCACTTGCCATTAAATTGGTAATAATCAATCAAAACTAATGTGCACATATGTGAAGTAACATTCATAGGGTATCGGGCGGGTGGGAGTGGGTTGAAGGGGATGGGTAAATTCACACCTAACACCTAACTGATGCAGTGCATGCAGTATGGGGGATGGGCATACTTGTAGCTCTGATTCGGGCGATGCAAAGGCAATTTATGTAACCAAAGTGTTTGTATTCCCATAATACTCTGAAATAAAAAAAAAAAAAAGATTTAATTTTAGGCAGTCACATAAAGATGGAGAGAACTGAAACTTTCTCTAAAAGCTTTTTCTTTCTCCATCTCCACATAACTTTATGGTCATTTCAATCTGTTTCCATGGGTTTACCTTCTTAATTTTTAACTTTGATTTCAATAGGCAAAAGCCCTTGTTAGTACATGCCATGAAATCCAACATGTGTATGGAATATATGAATATTAATGCATATAATTTTTGAATAAAAAATGGCTACAATCCCAATGCATTTTCAGAATGATTTACTGGTTTTGTTTGATTAATTTGTGTTAAAGAAGCATTAAACACTATCCCTTATGATGGTGGTGATTATTTTTAAGTTTGAAGTATACCGAAATAACTATTACATATAATAATGAAAGAACACAGTGTGATATGCACGATTTCTATTCACTGTAATGTTTGAAACTATTGTATGAAATGCCAAAAGAGGAATTTATTTCTTTGAATTACCATATGGTACTGCCTTGACTTTACCAGTGTGTATTTTGCCCCATGTCTGTGAACTGATCAATCTATTGCAGTGATTCTCAGTAGGGGTGACCTGGATAAGAAAAGCAGCAGCAGTTCTTGGGAAGCAGCATTAGGTCTCAGACTCACTTTTGGAAAGGACAAGTGCATGTTTCTGTCCCCAGTTGATCTGTCAATTTAGATCACTGATGCCAAAAACCAGAAAGGCAAAGTTATCAGGAAATCTCAAGTAAATTAGAACTATATCCTCCAGCCACAAATTCTCTTATCTTTCAGAACACAAAGTTAATGTTCCAGGCATTTAGCTATTGAGTTGGTAAAGGAGATGTCACATCCCGAAGTCCATGGGGAAATATGGCAAGCTGAATCTACAAAACACACTATTTAAAGCTTATTTTGAAAGACATAGTGCATGAAAGTAACTTTGCCTACAATTTACAAGAACAATAATCTCATCAACAGGCAATGAGTGCTTTGTGTTACCTCTGTTTTTATATTTTTTCCTTTTTGTAACTATTTAAAGCTTTCCTATAACTATTTGTAATAAGAATGGATATTGAAATATCAATTGGTGAAAAGTAAAATCCAATAAAAACAGTTATTAAAAATATGCTGTTTCTATTTTATAAAAATCTTGGGTTCTGGCATAATATTTTCACAGTCATGTATTTTCCCCTTCTCTTGAAGAATTGCTGTACTTACTTTTAAATGATCCTGTTTTTTTCAAATATATATATATATATATACATATCCTCTATGTCCAAAAGCAGTGATAAGAAAAGTATTTTATGAGACATTTAATGTAATACACACTACCTTTGGGTGGAGTGGATTAGAATAATAGTAGGGTTGTTTTATAGGCAGTTTGGTGAGATGCTATTTGGTTAGAGGAAAATCTATACTAATATGAAACGAATAGTTTAATGATATGCAAATTAGATGGTTATTCTTCCTTTTTTCTTACCTCCATAATAGCCAAAGAGGAATGAGGATTCTAGGGCTATAATCTTTGAATTTAGGAAGGCAGTTAGTATCTTTCTTTGATGGAAATGTTAGGAGGTAGCCTAAGAATTTTTCGTCTTCTGAGAAGATCAAAGCTCTGAAAAGACACTTGGATAATAACTTCTAAATTGTCCAACAGCTCCAAATTTCAGGAACTGAACATGTTGCAGGAGATAATCTCTGAAAGGATTCAATTATATCTTGGTCGACAATGGATATGGCTGAGATCACATTAGCAGAACTTATTTTTTCAACAGGTGCCAAAAAAGGGGTAAGTCATATAAGAAGAGAAAAAATTTCTTGTCTGGGTCAGCTCCTCTGGAAGGACACTAACAACAAAAGAAACAAGTAGAAGAATTTGAAAAGGCATTGATAGAAACTAGCAAATTAAGAAGACAAAGCTGAGATTGGAAGTAGCTGTAAGACTTTTTCTTTCAAAGACAAATGGGCCAAAGGGGCATATTGCCATGTGCTATTTTCAATCTTTTTGCATATTCTGTTAAGTATCTGTTCTCTGATTGACTAGCACCGTGCTGATACATGTATCACTTTCTATCAGAGTTTTTGTTACCTCCCTCTCCAATCAGATTAGCAGCAGACTGAGAGCAAGGTGAAGTCTATCATTCCTTTATCCCCAGGGCCTAACACAAGATGTGGAATCTATTGTTCATCAATTATCTGTAAAATGAATGAGCCAGGTTTAACACTATTATCCTGAGAGAGACAAAGTTACCAACTAAACATCCAAAACCAAAATAATATGTGTTAATCTAGGGTGAAATCTGAAGTAATGTGAAAGTACACAGTGTTCATGTACTTCCATTCAAATGCAGAGACACTTGACACTTTAATTAGCCTGTAGCTAAATGCTGCCTTATTGGTAAATGATAATTATATATTAGATATTTTGAAATATCGAAAATTGTTCATGAATTCTTCCAGATAGATTTACTAATTTCTAGTTGGAAGCTATGGGGTTAGAACTCAAGAAATCCTTGAGGAGCAAAGTCTGCAGTGTGCCCAAACCTGGACTAAAGCTGAGGTTACGGGTGAGTGTCAGATGATGCCAATCTCAGGAAAGAAAATCTGTTAACATTGAAAAACGAGGCAGAGGCTAATAGCTCGCCTCACAGTCTTTTACAGTGAAATGATGTATTATGCCCACTTTTGTTTGCTGCACTTCTAGTTGTTGCTGTCCGAGAAGGCACTAAGGAAATTTGCTAAGCATTGCACCTACAGGTCCGCATTTGCCCCAAGGTGAATCCAGACATTTAAAATGGCTATAAATTGAAGGTAAAGATTAATGTCACAACATGATTAAGGAATATATGTTGAAGAAACTACTATACTTCTCCTGAGTGTATGAGTTATTTGTGTATAAAAATCTTGATTCAAAAAGCATATTCTGAAATTGATAAGTCATGATGATTAAGTTGGGGAGAACAAACAGTTTTAAGAGAAAGAAAAGTGAAAAAGTTAAGCCAAATTTTCAGTCTTTACCCTTAAGAGAATAACAGAATCGTGATCTGTATAATTATTAAGAAGCAAGATGAAAGACAGTTGAGCGAGTGAATTAGAATTTCTATTTTTAAGAGTAGAAATGATATTCTAAAAACTTTTCCTAAGAGGATGTTTTTATTTATAGAATGATAATTAAAACTCTTTCTCACTTTCTTCTTGTGTAATTGTAGCGTGGAGAACAGAGACCTTTAGAAAATATTACTATGAAGTGAGGTGAAGAAAAAAAATTAACCTTCTTCTCATTCGTGTCAAACTAGATCTTTTATGTTTTTGTTTCATTTCTCCTTTGGTAATGACTAGACTTGAATCTGGATTCAATAAACACTAGAATGAGAAGAAGGTCAGAGACTTAGAGGCAGGAAGAAGCCTATCTAAAGTTTAATCAAACTAAGGAAAACATTGAGGCCATCTCAGTCAATTATAAGATTTCTAAGAAAACCCCCGAATGGACTTTATCACTGATAGTCTTTGGCATTTGATGGATGTGAAATCTCACAGGGAAGGTAATTAATCTATTTTCTCTCTCTTTCCTCATATCTATAATTAAGATAATAGTAATTATTTTATGGAATTGTGGGCTTAAATGAGCTAAAGCAAAGAAAGAATCTAACAGAGAAGATTCTGTATAAATGCTTGTCTCCTTCCCTCTTTCTTCTATACCTGTGAAGATATTTCTAGATTTTACTTTACTGTTTAGTCCTCCTACTAAATACTCAAAATTCAATTTGCAATTCTCTTTTTATATTCAGTGCCATAGAAAAGCACCTAGCACATGGCAGTCGTTTGGTAAATGTTTGTTGAAAAGGAATAAAAATTAACCCAGGTGAAGAGAACATTTTGTTTATTCTTCAGTTTGTGCTTTGACCATATATTTTAGGAGTGCTCTGCCAGGTGCTGAATATGAACATGCCAACATGACACTTAAAATACAGTGTCTATATGAGAATCCCTCATGCCCTTCACATAATATTAAGTATATCTTCTATAAAGATTTCTGAGGAGTGGGGCAGGGAAGACTGAAGGAGGAAAGGATTGTGGGAAGGAAGGGGTGGGGGAGAGAGGAGAGAGAGCAGAAATTCAAGGGAAAGTACAGAAAAGACCAATGAGGATTGAAAGAATTAAAGTGAAAGGATAGGAGAGGAAATGGAAGGAAACAAAAAAATAATACAAAAATGAAAATCAGTAAGTTTCCACTTAAATATCACCTCCTCTGTGACACCCTGAGCATCCTGCCAGCACTTCTGTCTCAAATACCCAACGCCTGCTAGCACCTTCTCAGCCCAGTCAGCCTTCAGCTTGCTTATAACTGTGCTTATCTAGATGTATATAGATATTTCTGACCAACCTTGGTTCAAAAATGCCTCAGAGCATTTTAAGTGCTTTATAATCCAAAGAATTTTATAAATCTCTTAACCATATTGTGTCTTTCCACAGCCTGTTACGCACCTTGTCTTTATAATTTCAAAAAGGTTAACAAGTATTGAAATTATTACTCTTTTCCGCAAAAGAATAATTATAATGGCTGATGCAAATGTGAGTCTACTAGAATTTAAAATAATTAACACACAGGTATATGCACACATATACTCACATGCAAATTATTGTGACTTGATAACTATTTTTAGATATATGTATTTTATAACAAAGATAGAAACACAGGTGACTACAGACCAAAGAATTTTTCACTGATAAATTATGATTCCAATATTGAAATTATTTTAAAATATATTTCAAAATGTACTCAATCTTTTTCTGAAGGCTCTCACTGATATGGCATCAGTTAAATTAAACACCATTAAATAATGACCATTGTGAGAAGAATGGTACAGATTTAATTATTTTTTGATTAAGAAGAATCAAACTCAAAGCCTGTAGCTGTATGATCCAAATAGACTGAATATTTTGCAGTCATAAAACAATATTTTACACATAAAATCTTTATCAATGATTATATTGAAAGAATAATTTAGTTTCTCATATTTTACAACTAGTGGTTGGTAAAATTCAACAAACATATTCTATAATGAATCAAGCAATTTATTTTATCTGACTTTATTCCCTACTCTAAACCTATCTTCTAAGTGTGAAATGATTCTTTCACACTTTGTACCTATTAGAGCCTCTGCAGACATTGGATAGAGTCAAGGAATTTGCAGTATTCAATAACTCTTCCTTAATATTTTTCAAGAACTGTGTTTCTTAAAATACCTAAATCTGGGTAATTTATAATGAAAGGGGATTTGTTTCTTATAGTTATGTAGGCTAAAAAGTCCAAGGTTGAAGACCCACATCTTATGAGAGCATTCTTGCTGGGGGGGACTGTCTGTAGAGTCATGAGGTGGCACAGGGCATCATTTTGTGAAGGGGCTGAGCATTATAGTTCAGGTCTCTCTTTTTCTTCTTAAAAAGCCCATAATAACTCATTAATCCATTAACCTATTAATCCATTAATTCACAAATGGATTAATTCATTCATGAGGGCAGAACTCTCAAGACCCAGTCACCTCTTAAAAGCCCCGTCTCTCACTACTGTGGCATTAGACATTAAGTTACAACATGAATCTCAGAGGGGACAAATGTTCACCTCATAGCAGACTGGCTTCCTATTTATATTTGAGACAAAACATATCTTCTGTTCTACTCCACCGACCTGCCCACATTTTCTAAGGGGAAGAAAGCAGTAATTGTTTAAACGTTTTCTTTGTAGAAGTGTGCTGAATAGCACACATGTAAGAAAATAACCTACCTTTAAAAATATAAGTACACAAATGTCAAAAACTGAAATAACGCAAAACATAAAGCTATCAAAGGATCACTATAGGGAATTTCAAATTAATATTAGGTCAAAGTAAATAATTTCTTGATTCAGATGGAAATCTGAATAAGGATTTATAAAATTTAAAGTCAAGGAAAAAATATACACTATTTATTACAAATTAGTTAAGGCAAATTAGTTGAAGGGCTTAAGAATCAATTTTATAGGCAATCACATAGTTTAAAAATATTATTCAAGTAATTATATATATCAATAGCTAAATTATATGAAAATCTGTTAGCATTATGAGTATCTAGTTTTATTTATTTTAAAATGGAAATTTTGCTTTTAAAAGATTAAAATACAGATACTAAAAATGTTGAACATTATGGATATTTTATAAGTGATTATAAGAAATTTATTACTCTTCAAATTTTATTCAAATATTGCATTTTAGGAAAGGAATTTTTCAAGGAGAAGTTTTAATGTGATAAAATCACTTTGAAAAAATAATTTAAAACATGAAGTATAGTCTTCAAGAATCAAACTTAGAAAAAAATAATTTTTCAATGCCTATATGAATACAAATCTTGACTATATTTGGAATAATTTAATCACACTTAATTTCTACCATCTCAAGATTTCATAATGAAATATTTCTGTTTAATTAAAATTGTATTTTGAGTCATGTAAACTATTGATTTTTTAAACAGCTTTAATATTTTTTGCTTTAGTAAATATCTAGTATCCAAATTTTTACATTTTTTAAATGTACTTCTAGAACATAGTATACTTTACTATGTACAAGAATCAACATTTTCATTTGGGTCTGTGCCATTATGTAACTTTTAAGAATTAGTTTTCATTGTGTATGATACTTAACATATAACTTAATTTACAAATGTAATAACTTTATCTATAAAGGCTATGTTTTGAATTATAGTTGTTTTCCTTAAAAAAAGTATGTTTCAATGTGTACTTTAGTTCTCAATTATTTTTTTTTACTTAAAAGTTTACACATATGGCATTTATTAACATTTTACATATGTCCACATATCCTGTTATTCTAATGTAAATGGCAAAAACATTTACACATCCTCCCTGGAGGAACCCACTATCATCCTGGGCCTTAGGTGTTTATAGGAATATCGTTACAAGGAAAATTATCAGTTGAAAGTTAAAGTTATTCAGCATATAAGAAATACGATACTTTGAACAGAAAGGAGCAGAATTTAACAGATAAATGAAACAGATCGACAGGAATTCCCTTCTATCCATTTGAAAGTTGTATTCTCTGTTTCTAATAGTTTTTATGTCACTCTGTAATTGAAATGTATATGCCTAATTTTTAGAATACCTATCAATACCTCTCCCATCATAATCTAAGATCTTAGAACATCTAAACTCCATTTTCCTCTTTAAGCTTATTTGCAGTTGTTATTTTCACTTAGTTCTATGTTGTTTTTTGTTTTCTTGAACTCCAAATGATACAATGAGAACTGTTTTATATAATCAATATTTATTGAAATTTATTCATATATTTTGCCTTTTATTGTTCTTTTATTTTTTCTTATATCTTAACCATTTCATCTACTAAAATTTTCCCTCTGATTGAATATCCCATCCTTTTCGAAGTTTTCTGTAGTGAGAGTCTGCTTGTGGAAAAACATCTCTCAATATTTGGTTGTCTGAATATTTTTTATTTGACTCTGTTTCTTGAAATATATTTTTGTTGAGAAGTTTGCTACCATCTGTGAGTTCTTTGAAGTAAACTTTTCTTTACCTTTCTGCTTCTAATATTTTTATCTTTGTTAGTCTAGAAGTTAGATATGATGCATTAAGAAATTTATTTATACATATTTCTTATGCTTGGAACAAAATTCTTGAAAAAAGGAAAATAGATACAAGCAAGTCCCACAGTCAATCTGGCATTCTGACTGAGGACATTTTATTAACTGAAACACAAGATTTGGAGGCAGAAATCAGAGTTTGGAGCTGCTGAACCACCTAAAATTTGATCAGGGAAACAGGAGAAAACTCTGCAAAGGAGGAACTTTAACATTCTTTCTGGAGGTGTTTTAGAGTCTTCAGCAAAGAATTGGGCTTTCCATGTTCCTGGTGACACTCTGCTTGTTATGTGTGACAGTAACAAGCTTAGATCTGAATGGAAAATACCAGAGGTCAATGGAGTCCCAGCCTAGCTTTGGGAATTCACTTAAGAACCCGTAAAGTTCTACAGGAATGAAAACACCACCTTTGAATTGAATCCTTAAATTAAGGAGAAAACCAAAATAAGTCCATCCTAACTAACCACAAATGAAGCTTAACAAAACGAGAAAGATCAGTCAGAAATTTTACTGCCTACCAGAACAAATCAAAACCATACAAAGAATCTATAATCTCTTTGTTAAAGGTAACAATGACATTGTGCAGCATTAAAAAAGAAATTACCAACTGTAAGAAAACAGGAAAATGTGACACATACTTAATAACAAAAGCAGTCAGTATATACAGATGACTGGATGAGATAGATTTTGAATTAACAAAAAGATTTTAACACAGCTATCGAAATATGTCCAGGAAGATAAATATTAATACAAAAATATGGACAAATGAGAGACTAGTTAGTGAAACTGCAAAAAAAAATGCAAATTATAAAAACCAATGGAAATACTAGGACTGAAAAGTGCATTATGTAAAAGAAAATTCATTGAATGGGCTATAAAAGCACATTAAACACTGGAGAAAAAAAGAATTAGTAAAATTAACAACAAATCAATAGAAATTATTGATGAAAGAGAATGAAAACAATTAAATGAAGATTCAGTAAAATATAGGAAAATATCAAGTAAAATAACAGTAAGTAATTGTGAGAAATATAGAGAAGAAAAATATTTAAAATCATAATGGCTTTAAACTTGTCAGACTGGTAAAAATATCAACCTATATATCTAGAAATTCAGTGAAATAAAAGACAAAAAAAGGTTTTAAGAAAATATTAGTAAATTGAATCCAGTAATAAATAAAATTAATAATTCATCGAGACCATGTGGACCTTATCCATGGGATGCAGCGTTGATTTAACATTTAAAGAGGAATTAATCTAAATCACAATATGCAATAAAAGAGAAAGATTATGTGAGTACATCAACAATCTTTAATATTCAGTCAACAACTCAGAGTAAAATGAGAACAAATGAAAATTTCCTCAATCCGATGAAGTACTTCTGTGAAGAACCTAGAGCTGACATATGTAATGGCAAAAATATTAATGCTTTCCCCCTAAGATTTTAAATAAGACAATAATATGAGTTCTCACTACTTTTATTTAACATTGCACTGGAGGTCTTGTCAGTGTTATCTAGCAAGAAAATAAGAGGAAAAAAACTGTATAATGATTGAAAAGGAAGAAGTAAACCTGTCTTTCCTCACAAATGACATGTGAAAAATCCTGAGAAATATACAAAACATCATAAATATTAAATTTTTAAAATTCACAGGATACATAGTTAATATATGAAATAGCAATTGTATGTAATAGCAATAGCAACAGACAATTGGAAAATTTAATTGAAATACAATACTATTTGCAATAGCTTAAAAGGCATACAATGTTTGCAATAAATTCAGTGAACATCAAAAACATTTCTGAGAGAAATTAAAGATCTGTGGTAAGATAAATAATATTCATGGTTTGGAAGATTTAATGTTGTTAAAATGTTTGTTCTCAAATTATTCTATAGAGTCAAAGAAATTACAAAAACAGTCCTAACAATTTGTTACAATTTGACTACCAACTACTGTGGAAATGCAAAGAATCTAGAATACTCAGAACAACACTAAAAACCAGCATAAATTTGGAGGCCATGCACAGCTTGGTTTCAAAGCATATAATATGGCTTCTCAATCAAGACTGTATTATTGACACAATGGTGGACAAATAGAACAATGGAACAGAGTAGAGAATCTACACTTGGCAAACTATAGAAGACACAAACATGTATGTCCAATTGGCTTTTAATAAAGTTGCCAAATTCAATGGTAAAATCTCACATCATATACAAAATTATTTTGAGATGAGTCATAAATAAATGTGAAGCTCTTAATATCATATTTTCTATAAGAAAACATAGGAAAAATAATTTTGCATTTTGAAATCACAAGCCACAGCCTGAAAGAAAGTATTTGCTAAAAATCTGTTCTAGTCTGCTAGGGCTGCCATAATGCCATAACAAAATATCACATACTGGGTATTTCAAACAGCAAATTTTTTTTCCCCTGTAGTTCTGGAGGTTAAGAATACAAGATCAAAGTGCCACCAGGATTTTTCTAGTCAGGCCTTTCTTCCTGGCCTGTAAATGGCTGTCTTCTCACTGTATCCTTACACAGCTTTTCCTCTGTGCCTGTGCAGAAAGAGAGAGAAAATATCTCTGGTGTCTCTTCTTGTATAAGGGCACCAATTTTATCATTTTCAGACACCTATGACCTCATTTAAGGTCATTGCCTCCTTAAAGGCCCTTTCTCCAAATATAGTCATATTGGGGATTTAGGATTTCAATATATGGAATTTGGCAGACACAATTCAGTCCATAACAGCAACTCTCTGACAAAGGAACTGTATGCAAAATGCATAAAGAAATGTCAAACCTAGTGAAAAAAAGGGCAAAATCTACATAAATGTCCAGTAAGAACATGAAATTGTGCTTTTATTTATCAGTCACCAGGGAAATAAAATTTGAAGCCACAATGAGATATAACCATAACTTTATATCCAGTGGAAGGCCTGAAATTAAAATTACTGACAACAGCTAAATTGTGGAGGAAGTGCAGCAACATAAATTCTGTTAATCTAGAAGAGATTAAAAAATTGTCAACCATTTTGGAAACTTGTCTGGTAGTTTCTTATAAAGCATCATGATGCAGCTAAGTATTTATCAAAAAATGAAAATACATATTTATAAAAGTACTTGTACAAGAATGTTTAGAAAGCTTTATAGATAATAGCCAAAGACTGGAAACTGCCGAATGTCCATTAACAGGATAATGGATTAAAAAATTATAGCATATTTATAAAATGGAATATAATATGTACAGCAATAAAATCAACAACATGGATGGATTTCATTACTATTATAGTAACCAGACAAAAAGCAATACATCCTATATAATGCTGTTTTTATGAGGTTAAAGAACAGGCCAGATTTATCTATGGGGATAGAAATAAAAACATAAGAGTGCTTATGTAGAGAAGAATTTGACAGGTAGGAGCCATGAGGAAACTCTCTGGTGATGGAAATGTTCTATATTCTGATCTCGTTAATTGCATCATGTATTTATGTGTAAAAGCTAATTTTAATAGACAAGAGCTATACATTACTGTATGTAAATCTTAGCCTCAATTAAAAACATTTAAAAAATATTAAATGGTAAATTTCAGCAGGTAGTTTTGTGTTAAGAGTTTGTAGCTCTCTTATATGGCACTAGTAGTATATATTCTCCAAAAATAGCAACATTACACTTCCATAGAGGTTAATACTTTTGTGTTATGTACTTTACTGAGCATTTTAAATGTATCATATTACTAATTATAACGACTCATATACTTGTTCTGTAACATATGATTTTATTGACTAGAATGCAAACTCTAAAGAAAGACATTTTAAAAATATTTTGGTTATATTTTCAATACCTACAACAGACCCAACGCATATAAACATATATATAAACACATACTGAATGAATGATTAAATGAAATGTAACTTGTAAATTTCTTTGAAGACACCTTTTAAAAAGTTAAAATGGACTGAGCACTAAAATCAGCTTATTCAGAACAAAATCACACTTTCTTCTCCTAAACTGTCCCTTACTATCATTTTTCCCCCAATCCTGCACTCCTCTGGCTCCTTCCATTTTTGTCTCTGCTTCTACTTGCTGCTGCCTCTGCCATAACCCTTGATACTCCATCTGTTACTGTTTCTTCTATCCCTGAGGTTCCCATAAGAATCCTCACTCTTCTGTAAGTGACATATCAAAAGCAATAGCCACAATAAAGAAATATCTGGAATACAACAGCAGCAGCAGCAGCAACAGTCTATCAGGATGTTTAAATCCTATATAAATTTTAGAACAGATCAATTCAGCATGAACATTAAGGCAACCATTATGAGTAATAGTATTAAATCCTTTAATAGTGTTTTATTTCACACAGATGGCATTTGTTCTTTGACAGTCCCAGTGATGCAAAAATGAACAAATTCTGACACAGGTTTGGGCATTTGCTCCACATAGCTCTCTGTGTCTAGTGGTGAGCCATACGTGGTGTCCAAGCTTACAAAAATATAATAGTCTTCGTGGTATACTCTTTAGTAGACCCTTGATGCCTTGGAAACAAGAATTTTCAACCAATAAATGAAGATGTGTTGGCACATTAAGCATTACAGAAAGGAAAAAAAGTGGAGTTAAAGCTAACACTTAAGAGAAATGCTCTCAAATCACAACTATGTCATATAGGCATCAGTCTATAGTGGATTACCATTCAGAATCAAAGTATAACTTTTACCCACAAGAGTGTTGCAATTGATAAAAAGAAAAATATATAAACTACTACTCAAACTGACTTAAAATAACACAGTAAAATAAAAAGAATTGATGGAATAGGAAAAAATTTCTATGCTTATGAACAATGAAAATGTACGAAAAATGCATCACACAAATTAATCGAAATAATTTTCATTATAAACTCACCTACAAGAAGCAGAATTTTGTAACTTCAGAGGTTACAAAAACAAAGGAAAGGACAAGTCAGAAAGTCAAACACCTATTAATAGTCATCAGAAAACTGGATTGTGGAAAATATGCATTTGAGTTTTGTAATAGTGCTGATATTACAGGAAAAAAAAGTGACTGAATAGCCTATAGAGCCTGCTGACAAAAAGAATAATTTTGGTTGCAGAATTTTGTGGTGGGTTATATATATGTGCATCTACTTAGACTGTGTAATCCAGTTAAATGCTCCTGGTTGTTTTTGAATGTTTCACAGTGACATTTTTGGGGCTTCACATTTAAATATATGTTACTAAGCCTCATTCTATTAGCCAGTTTATTTTTTGATTATGCATCATTTAAAATGAAATTTCCCATACAATTCTGATCTTATTTAAATGGAACTTAGGAAGACATGCTCTCAGCTTCACAATTCACATTTCCTGAGCTGTTTATTCTAACAATATTTTCATTTACATATTTTGACCTTTGTTTCTGCTCAATTGTAAATTAATATAAAAGTTGTATTTAAGTAATAAGAATTATGCTTACTATTATGCTTACTATTTACCAGATATTACACTTACCCCCACAGAGATTCTCTTGTGAAAGTTAGACTATGAATTTTAATTGCTAGAGGCAGTTGTCTTGCCTTGATGTAACAATAATTCTATTAGTCATATTGTACAATGATTATTGTGCAAAGAATTGAAAATATTAAGTCATAGAATTTAATCGTTTCTTTTGTATCATATAAGCGATTCAATGTCACCTTTATAAAAAATTTAGTTTTCTTCACTGATATCACATTAAAGTTACTATAATCTAATTAGTAAAAAGTAGCTTATAAAAGACAAAACAGGTCATGAAGAACAACTATGAAAACTAAGAAAAAGAAATTATCTTTTGAAACATTGACGAACTACTTCAGCAAACAGCATTTGAGGAAATTCTGCAGATAAGAATTTTACTGAGCAGTGCGGCTTTTACCTTGCTTATTGTGTAAAGCAGTAATTCCCAACGTTTTTTGGTACCAGGGACCGGTTTCATGGAAGACAATTTTTCCATGGATGGGGGGAGGGGATGGTTTCGGAGTGATTCAAGCACATTACATTTACTGTTCAGTCAAACCTCTGCTAAACATAATTTGTATTTGTAGCCACTCCCCGGTGCTAGCATCACTGCATCAGCTCCACTTCAAATCATCCGGCATTAGGTTCTCATAACAAGTGTGTAACCTAGATC
>CAUYRT010078726.1:0-14603 GCA_963574885.1 Lepilemur ruficaudatus
CAATTAATTTCTTTCTATTTATAGTAGAGACGGGGTCTCGCTCTTGCTCAGGCTGGTTTTGAACTCCTGACCTTGAGCGATCCACCCGCCTCGGCCTCCCAGAGTGCTAGGATTACAGGCGTGAGCCACCGCGCCCGGCCAACTTTTGCTGATTTTTAAAGTGGGTTGACATTAAGAGAAGGTGTGCTGGGAATTAGGGCAGGGAGGACTTAAATTGGCTTAAGTCATGGCCTGTTGTTTTACTCTATGCTCTATGGCTGGGGAAAGCTGTGTATTTCAGGGGAACTGTGTATTTCGAGCCTGAATTTTATGGGCAAGGATTACTCGACAAGAACCGAGAGAATGTGTTGTCCACCTAGTGTGCCAATAAGACGGGGCATTTGATGGAGATAGAGGTTAGGAAATGAGAGGAGGAGAGGATTGAGATTATGAGATCATGAACACATGTGATAGAAACCGCTGGATGGGGCTAGGGAGTGGGCACTCTGGGACGACCATAACCAGAGAGTGAATCCTGCCAAGGGGTATGGGCTGGGACTTTGGGATGCCGGGTCAGAGAGAAGACTGGGGCCCACCTGCCTGCCCTAAACTGCTTCATCACCTGCTGGCATAAAATCTGTCCTTGAGTCCTAAGCCCTTCTCCCCGGGGCTATCTCTAGGTCAAGTACCCTTGCAATAAACTCCAACATTTGTACACACATGAAAATGATCACAGCTATGCAGAGATGGAGGGGAACCCTTGAGTGAGGGTACGTGTGTGAGATGTCCACCTTAACTCATCAATTTGGCTTTATACCATCGACACATTTGGGGTCTTTGTAGGCAAATCCAGATATTTTACAAATCCTTTTCCTTCTATCCAGTGTACAACAAACACCCTAACTGATACAAAATACCTCCATGGCAAGAACATGCTGGGATTGGGGGTGAGATGGTGTGGATTAATTGGACCCTGGAGCGATGGGGAAAAAATTCATTTTTCAAAAAAAAGGAAACCTCAAAGAGCCTGGAAAAGACCAAAGCCCTTTCAAGTGCTTCTGTGTGTGTGTGTGTGTGTGTGTGTATGTGTGTGTATGCATGTGTGTGTTTATGTGTTTTCCATCCCCCTGTTGTTTGCTGCTCCAAGGAAAGGTGGGAGCAGCCGCAGTCCCCCTCAGTAGGTGCCTGTCACATTGTGTTATTACAATTCTATATTTCAATTAAAGCAATGTAGCCAATTTAAAAGTTCTACCGTGAGCCATTCACAATACAGAGATCTAAGGATTCAACTCACACATTTTAATACCCCAGTTTCTTCCCTTCTTCTCATTTTCATGTAAATCAGGTTGAACACTGTCTTTTTTCTTCTTCCTCTCATCTAACCCTCCAAATATAATGCCAATTAAACAGTCTGTGCAAAGACAGCCTCCAGAACCCAGCATGATTTTGCTATGCCACTTTGATTTTCCTTAAAGTTTTCTTTTTTTAATTTCCTTTTCCTTTTCTATTTTCATGTTCTAATTTTATGAGTGACGTGGTTTTCTTCTAGGGCATACATGCGATTTGGAGTGAAGCAGGCCTGGGTCCTCTTCCTACCCCTCCTTTTTGTCTGGTTTGGGGAGAAGAGCATGAAGGTGGAGCTGGGAGCCCAGAGACTGAACTCAGGCTCAGATGCTTCCTACATCTGGGTTGGCCCCAGGCAGATCTTTTAACCTCTGTTGAGCCTCAGGATCCTGATCTGTCAAATACAAAGACTAAAACCTACTTTGCTGGATTGTCATGTCTTGTGAGGCCCCTAGGAAGTGCTCAGTTCCTAGGAGTTTCCTTCTCCTTCTGTTAGGTGACAATAATCACACTGGGTTAACCTTTTCTAAAATAGAAACAAGATTTTAAATGGCACATAGAGCTCCTGCTATTTTATTTGATGTTTTGAAATCTCTCTTCCCGTTCATTTATTCCCCTAATATCCATACACCCCCAACCCCCTATTATTTCTTTGCACTGCATGTTTGGGGAGAATTTTTAGTTCCTTTAATCTCAACAAGACACAGGCTCATTAAGTCCATCTCTGCACAGGGGGTGGGAGGAGTGGGTGGTCTGTTTGCCCAATTTAAATGCTTCCTCACAAATTTTAGGTCATTTCCCAAGTTCAGCGGGGTGCACAGCTCTTTTATAAACAATGAGCATAACGCATCTTGGATGTATGTGGGTCTGGGTCGGTCCCAAAGGGATCCAGTTGATGGGGGGGGCGGAGCTTCCTCTCTATTTCTTGTCTAAGCAGGGCAATGCAGGATTGGAAATCATAAAAAATTTACATTTTCACTTATATATGATAAGCCCTTCAAAGACATAAAAATGCTGTTATTCAGTGTCAGCTTTGGGTATGCATTTTTTTTTTTTTACTGTTTCTTTTTGAATTCGTATGTATGGTCCTTATAAACAATGACTTCAAGACAGTCCTTCCAATCAAGACTATAGGATAAAAATGCAAAATATCACAGCACAATAACTTATCGCCACATGAACCTATTAGTAGCCTCACAGCAAAGGACTCTAAGGACTCACCAAAAGAGCAGTTATTTGTTAAATTCAATAAGTAGACATGACTAACCCAAATGAACTCTTATAAGCCAATTCCAGGCACATTTTGAGACTAGCACCTTATCTGCCTGCACTCAGCTGTTTGGAACACTCTTTCTCTACTCTGAGATCTCACCTGGCACACCCTTCCCTGCAGCCCTAACTAGGTGGGCTTCGTCCTACTCACCCACACCACTGTTCTCTGCATTGCCCACCACTCATTTAACTCTTTATTTCATGTCCTGTTGCTTTTGCTCAAATGTAAGTTCCTTTAGGGCAGGGCATCATCTCACTCAAGACTGCACTCCTGATGTCTAGCCCAGTGCTCAGCAGAGAATAGGAATGTGAACTCCTTAAATCCAGTCTGAGGGTCAAGAGAGTGGACCATGGAGTCAGACTGCTTGGTCTTGACTCTTGGCTTCACCACTGCCAGCTGGGTGAAGAGGGACAAGCTATTTAAGCTCCTACAGTGTCTTCAACTGTAAAAGACAGATAACAGAAGCACTGTCCTCAATGTGATGTTGGGGGGACTAAATATGATGACTCGTTTTGGCTTCAGTATGTTACTTTGCCACATCCCGACTCCTGCCCCATGAGTGGGCATGGCCACACAGATTATACCAAGGCTGGTACTGGCGATCACATGGGATTTGTCTCAGCTCATCTTTGATGTATTGTCACTCTGAATATAACCTCTGGCTACCTCTGGTTTTTTTGCTTAGTCCCTGGGACTTCTATCCTACGTATGGCCATTTGGATTTGGTGTCTGTTATCTGGCAGTTGAATCTGGCTCTTCTTGATGGTTTGACATTGGCCTCCCCCTCTGCTTCTAGGGGACCTCTTCCGAAAAGCAAGTTCCCAGCCAGTCCCAGACCTCTCATTCTGGGTCTAGCCACCAGGGGCCTGCTAACCTCTGAACTCCAACCCTGACTTTGTCATCTCTGTCAACTGACTTTTGTCAACCATGAACACTGGTTCATGTAGGGGTTCTACCATGCCCTGTGCCTGGCACCCAAGTTATGACATGAATTCCCAAGAAACTTCCCCATTTCATGCATGCATCCCTGTTAAGAGAAGTGCTGTGTTTTGAACACATGGCAGACCTCTTGAGTAACCTCTTGGTTTGACTACCTGGAAAACAAACACAATTCTCTTCCAGGATGGCTGAACTTTTCCCAGCAGTCTGTTATGGATGGAATTTGAAGTATGAGTTAAGAAAGGAAGGAAGAGAAGCAGCTTTGCAATGTGAGGACTCAAGGTATGCTGTAGTAACTTTGCTTTTTTCTCATCATCGCCATTGTTATCACAATTTTTTTTTTTTTTTTTTTTAGACAGAGTCTCGCTCTGTTTCCCGGGCTAGAGTGTGTGCCGTGGCATCAGCCTAGCTCACAGCAACCTCAAACTCCTGGGCTCAAGCAATCCTTCTGCCTCAGCCTCCCGAGTAGGTGGGACTACAGGCATGTGCCACCATGCCCAGCTAATTTTTTACATATATTTTTAGTTGTCCAATTAATTTCTTTCTATTTATAGTAGAGACAGGGTCTTGCTCTTGCTCAGGCTGGTCTTGAACTCCTGACCTTGAGCTATCCACCCACCTCGGCCTCCCAGAGTGCTGGGATTACAGGTGTGAGCCACTGCGCCCGGCCTAAAACAAAATAATTTTTCATAGTAGAAAAAATGAGTAAGAATTTGCTAGTTAGGTATGATGAACTAATTTTTGATGAGGCACCAAGAGGTCACAATGGGGAAACCATTTCTTCAATAAATGGTGCTGGGAAAACTGGATTTCCACATGCAAAAGAATGAAATTGGACCCATATCTTACACCATATACAAAAATCAACTCAAAATGGATAAAAGCCCTAAACATAAGACCCAGAAACTGTAAAACTAGAAGAGAACATAGGGTGAAAGCTCCTGGACATTGGTCTTGGTGGTGGTATTTTGGATATCACATCAAAAGCTCAGGCCACAAAAGCAAAAATTAAAAAGTGAGACTACATCAAACTAATCCATTTCTGCACAACAAAGTGAACAGACAGCAAAATGAAACGGCAGACTACAGATTGGGAAAAAGTATTTGCAAACCACATATCTGATGAGGGCTTAATATCCAAAATTTATAATGAACGCCTACAACTCAATATTGGAAAACCAAATAACTTGATTAAAAAATGGGAAAAAAGACAAGAATGGACATTTCTCCAAAGAAGACATAAAAGGCCAAGCACCGTGGCTCATGCCTGCAGTCCCAGCTACTTGGGAGGCTAAGGCAGGAGGATCACTTGAGCCCAGAGGGTTGAGGCTGGAGTGAGTATGATGATGTCACTGCACTCTAGCTGGGAGACATAGCAAGATTGTCTCAAAAAAAAACTTTTTTTTTGCTAGTTTGAAAAGGGTTAACAGAATCGTTCTCTGCAAAATACTTTGGGATTCTCTCAAAAGATTCTAGGTGGGTTATGTTTTGTTTGTTTGTTTTTTCATTCTTATACTGCCATGAGTCTTCAGTTATCTGTTCTCTTTTAAATTGTTTCATAGTTTCAAGATAAGCTTTTAAAACTATGCTGATTGGAACTGTGACATTCTAACATATATGTTTATAACTCAGGTTGTTTCTCTTCTTAAATTATTTCTGATTTATACTGATTTTCCTTTATATAGGTGAGACTTAATAAGTCCTTTTCCGTTTGTTTGTTTTTCTTTTTTGAGACAGAATCTCACTCTCTTGCCTGGGGTAGAGTGCCATGGCATTAGCATAGCTCAGGGCAACCTCAAACTCCTGGGGTCAAGTGATCCTCCTGTCTCAGCCTCCCTGGTAGCTGGGACTACATGCACACGCCACTGTGCCTGGCTAATTTTTCTATTTTTAGTTGTTTGGCTAATTTCTTTCTATTTTTAGTAGAGACGAGGTCTCGCTCTTGCTCAGGCTGGTCTGGAACTCCTGAGAATTCCTGAGCTCAAGCAGTCCTCCCACTTCAGCCTCACAGAGTGCTAGGATTACAAGCATGAGCCACTGTACCTGGCCAATAAATCCTTTTAAACAATTAGTACTGCAATCATTAGTACTGGACATTTATTGTTAACAAATGATAAAATCTTTACTAAGGGTAGTTCAGAGTAAACTTAGAAAGATTGAAGAATGGGGTAGTCATGTTGATTGGATATTTATAGAATTACCACATAAACCATACATAGGTTGGTATTTTAAAGATTATATTTGCAACTAAAAATATGCAAAACACAATTTAATGACAATAGCTAACCTTTATTGAGCAGTTACTATATGCCAGGCTCTGTGTAATGAGCTAAGAATTTTTTTCATCAGATACTATCACCTGTGAGTATTATTCACATTTTACAGATGAGGTCACCAAGTCTTAAAGAGGTTAAAAGACTTGCCCAATGTCACACGGCTATTAAGTAACAGAGCCAAGGATTCCAACATGGATCTAACTCCAAAGCACTAATTCTTAACAATTTTGCTGTACTTCTGTCCAAGATGTAGAATTCTGGGCTGACTTTGCTATCATGGTCCCTGAGGAAGTGGAATTCCTTTGTAAAGTGCTGAAAGAAAAGAATGATCATGATTAAAATCTTGTGTATATTTTTAAATTAGATAATTTCTATTGATCCGTCTTCAAGTTTACTGACTCTTTCCTCTGTCCTTATTATCTGTGCTTCTGTATGTAATATGTCTTTTCCTCTGGCTTTTATGGTTTTCTCTTTATCACTGGTTTTAACTGATTTGATTATTATGTACTTGATGGGTTTTTAAAAAATATTTATTCTGCTTTGGGTTTGTTAAGCTTCTTGGATATGTGAGTTTATAGATTTCATCAAATTTAGAAATTTTTCAGCTTTTATTTCTTCTTAATGTTTTTCATGCCCCACCCTCTCTCTTTTCTTTCCGAGACTCCAATTTTATATAGATAATTGGTAGACTGCTCTCTGTTGTTCCACAGGTCACTGGTGCCCAGTTCAATTATTTTTAGCTTTTTTTCTTTCTGTGCATTAATTTGGATAGTTTCCATGGGTAGTCTGCAAATTCACTGATCTTTCCTGCAGTGTCAAATAAGCCATTAATTTTATAATTATTTTACAATTCAAATACTGTATTTTTCATTTCTGGAGGTTTCACTTGAGTCTTTCTTTTTATAATTTTCATGTTTTCCTCTATCTTCTTGAACATGTGGGGCATATTTATAATAACTATTTTAATGTCCTTGTCTGCTAATTCTATTATTTGTATTGATTCTGATTATTTTCTGATTATATTGACTGATTTTATTCCTAGTTATAGATCCTGTTCTGCTTCTTTGCATGACTCGCTATGTACTTAGCTCTTTAGTTTTGATTGGATGCCAAACCTTGTGAATTTTACATCTTGGGGTGCTAGATTTTTTTTTCCCCTAAGATACACTTTGTGCCAGCTGCAGTTAAGTTACCAGGAATTAATTGGATCCTTTTGAATCTGGATTTTAAGTTTTATTAGGGTTGTTCAGAAAAGCCTTCGGTCTAGGATTAATTTATGCCCGCTGCCAAGGCAATACGCTTCTGAGAAGTCTACCTAATGCCCCAGGTATTAACAAGGTCTTTCTGCTCTGCCCGGTGGAAACCCAGCCTTGTGTGAGCTTCAAGAATTGTTTGACCTTCCTTCAGCATTCCAGTCTTCTTTCTCTGGCCTGGGTTAGTAGTTTTGTCTCATTCAGGCACAGATCAGCAAGGGTGCCTTTCTGTAGCTCTCCACAACTTGTGCTCCTCTCTGCACAGCTTCCTCCTCTCAGGTCCTCTGCTCCACAAATGCTAGCTGCCTCCATCTTCCGGAAATGCTGATACATTTCTCCTCAATGCAGCAAGATTACTGGGCTCCGTTCCGGGCCCATTCCAGCACTGTGGTCTGGAAACTGACTCTGGCCTGTAAGCTGGAGCAATCGTAGGGCTCACCTCATTTGCTTCCCTTCTCCCAGGGGTTACAAGCCTGTGTTGCCTGCAGTGTCTGAGAACTATTGTTTCATGTATTTTATTGCCTTTCTAGTTATACAGGGTGGGAGAGTAAATCCAGTTCCTGATACTCCATCATGAAGGGCAGCAGGTGTCTGCAGTTTGCCTGTAAGGTCTTCTTTTTTCATAGCAAACACTTAATAATTTCAAAGCCGTGCCATATATGAATCATATTATATTAAAAGAGCCATGGACTAGGAATCAAGATCAGGGCCCTAATCCTTGCTTAGCTGTTTAACTTTGTGCTTCTCACAGGATGGACTTCTGTGACCCTCTGCCCAGACAACTTAAAGCAATTAATTTGATTTCTCAATTTCACATCTGTAGAAGGAAGGTTATCAATGTTCTTTATAACACACTGAGATGATACAAAGTGTGAGCCCAAGAAAATATGTTAATTGGCTTCGGTTGAGCTATTTTCACACAGAAGCTAGCTTGTTGTCACTTACAGTCTTTATTATTTGCATTTATTTTTAGGCACCATACTGGACATACCTATTATGTGCAATGGGACTCTTTATCTACCAGTCACTGGATGCTATTGACGGGAAACAAGCCAGAAGAACAAATTCTTGTTCCCCTTTAGGGGAACTCTTTGACCATGGTTGTGATTCTCTTTCTACAGGTAAAGTAGTAGAGATACATAGTGGTTTTTTTTTTTTGGTACTGATACCCTAAAAATAAAATCAACTGAGCTGTTTGGTCAGTCTTTTGGATAGGTGTGCATTTGGGAGCAATTTTGAACAGTGTGTTTAAAAAGTATGTTCAAGAATTCATTTTGTTAAGTGTACCTTATTTTAATGCCAGAATTATTTCCTTAAAACTCTATATTTATAAGCAGCACAGAGAAATTATTTCACTAATTTCACTAATTATTTTTAATTCTTAATGGTTCTTAAACCTTGTTTTCTTTCAGTGTTTATGGCAGTGGGTGCTTCAGTTGCGGCTCGCTTAGGAACTCATCCTGACTGTTTGTTTTTCTGCTGTTTTATTGGGATGTTCTTGTTTTATTGTGCTCATTGGCAGACTTATGTTTCAGGCGTGTTGAGATTTGGAAAGTAAGTATGTTTTCTAAGTTGTACATTTAAAAATACAATAGAATTCATTTTCACAATCTCTTATGTCATTTATCCATAATAAGGGGAACAAATCTTCACTCAGTAATTTAAATTGTTTTTTAATTTATTGGAGCATCCATAAATACTACACCTTAATTTAAGTCTTTTAGGTAATTTGCATGTTATAAAGAGTTACATTATTTGATAATAATTTTATTTTTCTTCTCCCCTTCTCTAACTTACTAGCCCAAGCTTACAATAGACAGGAGAAAAAGAAAAATAAGGGACCCGAATAATATAGAAAAAGGATATGCAGTAATTAAATAAGCAGCGTTTGAGACTCGTATAATAAAATAATGTGATATGGAGTCTAAGGTCCTTTTTGGTCAAATCTTCATGTACCCAAAAATGGGAACCCCCTTGACAGCAGTCACCAACAACAGGTAATCGTGAGACTCTCAGCTGTGGTAGCCAAATGGTGAGATGTAAAAACACCTTGTAAATGCTACAGCTAAACATCAGATAGTATGTATGCCTCTGGTGAGACACCAGGAAATAGTGCACAAAGCTAGAGTGCTATTCTCTGTTCCTCTTTCTCATACAGCTTCCTCTCTGCCTGATCCTTTTACGAACCATCTGCCATTTGCTCATTCTTGGCTTTGGCTTCCTATGTCTGCTAATTCTTTTTAGCCCCACGTTAATGCACCATAGGAGAAACAGTAGCTCTGAAAAAAATCTCTATTAATGATAAATGAGAGGAGAAGCTCAAAATTATGGATCATTTAGCAGAGGGCAGGCTTTAGGCAATTTTTCACATTGATTTGAAATTATGGAATAATTGTATTTACTACCTATCTAGCACTTGCATATTTCAGGCACTGTACTAAGTGCTTTCCATGCATTATCTCTTTTATTCCTCACATTAACACTGTAAGATGGGTACTGCCTCCACTGTACAAATGAGGTAGTGCAAATATACTGCCAGTAAGTGGTAGAGCCAGGATTAAAACTCAAGTCTATTTGACTTCCAACCCCATGCTTGAAATGACTGCTGCTTAATAATAGTTGTATTAATACTTAATACAACTAATACTTTGGGATCAGCAATGTATTAGTTGCTGTGGAAGGATACCAAATACATTTAAGATTTAGTCCCTACTTTAGGAACTGTATGGTACACTTATTAAAAACATGAGAAGGCCGGGCGCGGTGGCTCACGCCTGTAATCCTAGCACTCTGGGAGGCTGAGGCAGGCAGATCACCCAAGGTCAGGAGTTCGAAACCAGCCTGAGCAAGAGCGAGACCCTGTCTCTACTAAAAATAGAAATAAATTAATTGGCCAACTAAAAATATATATAGAAAAAATTAGCCGGGCATGGTGGCGCATGTCTGTAGTCCCAACTACTCGGGAGGCTGAGGCAGGAGGATCGCTTGAACACAGGAGTTTGAGGTTGCTGTGAGCTAGGCTGACGCCACAGTACTCTAGCTCGGGAAACAGAGTGAGACTCTTTCTCAAAAAAAAAAAAAAAAAAAAAAAAGAGAAAATAGTTTCACGACACTGCTGATACTCCATTCCAAGTATAAAATGGCTTGCTTTAGGTTTCCAGAAGCACTGAAGAAATTCTAAGGAGAAGGTGACTATGGGCAGAATTAGTGTAAGAAGGTTTTTATGGAAAATGAGAATCTTTAGCTGACTCCTTATATTCTGATCAAGAGCCCACGGATCAAAAATTAAGAATCTGTACCCATTTAATTAGGTAAGATATGCTAAAATAGAAAAGTAGCTTTGCAAAGTATAGTGCATTTTAGTTAATTTGCTGAACTTGCTATGGTAAACTGGAGTAATATAATAATGTAATGTTTTGGTTAATTGTCTTTATTGTTATTTAATGACTAATACTTGCCCTTTTTGATTCCTGACTTCATTAAAAATCTTTCTGAATTAGTTCATATTTCTGGCCTAGTTTATACTCATTTGCTATTGATTGAGAGCTTAGTATATGTGCTTAGAATTGGAGATACAAAGATGAGTCACCTGTGGATGGGAATATGCCAGACAGACTGGGGAGGAGCATTTTAGGCAGAAGCGGGAGGGAGTACTCAGAACATTAGGGAAAAGGCTAATGTGGTTCAGTGCTGAGCCTGTAGGGGAGTGAAAGAGATCCTACAGTGTCCCAGGGGTCAGCCACTTAAATACTAACTCCATATGGCATTTATCCTAACCAGTACATTTGTTTTATCTTGCCAAAGTAAAAATATCACTGAGCCATTGAGTAGGATAGATTGGTGGTCCTGCTTAAACCAGTAAGAAAGATCTCTATGTAGGCCATCAGCTAAGCCTCTGGAAATTCGTACAAACCGAGCCAGTGTCTCCTGTCTTTTCACTAGGATGGATTTTCTGAAAATCTGTCAATTTTTGAGTTTAATTTTTACAGTATTTATAGTATTTGAATATAGATATATGAAACCAGGCCAAATAATCTCAGAATATACTGTAGAAATTTGTTTCGTGAATATATTCTTGGTTTAAGCCTGTTTTATGTTGTTTCCCTCTTTTCTAAAAGAATGAAGAAAAAACATGCCAAATGAGTTTTTAAATTGGGCTAAAGAAATTAGGTTTTACTAATATTACTATATTTTGTTACATATTCTTTTTTCCAAATGTCAAAGCCCTTTAAATCATTTATTAGTATTGATTCTGCTTTAAGTATAATAGTTAAAAGTACGGGCTCAGGAATCAGACTGGGTAGAATCAAATCGTGGTTCCAACATACCAGTTATTTGGCCAGAAATATATTAAATTCATTTTCTTCAGTTTCTTCTTCCATAAATATCCTTAAAAGGCACAGAAGGGGAACGAAACTATGAATGTAATTTAAAATCTGTGGTATGAATGATGCATATGTGACATCAGGTTCCTAGCTCAGCATCCATACGTGTCATTACGTTTCATCTAGAGAAAGTTTGTTCTATGATCCTTATCTGCTTTCCTAGTTGCTTCTGGTCACTAGTCATACCCTGTGAAAATTATGGATAACAATGTTTTATCATTGTTACTGCAAAAATAGTGCAACACTGGTAATGAGTCATAAGTGTAGTAGGAAGAATGTTGGTTCTGCAGTCATTTTCCTATAGCAGTATTCAACTGTTCCAATATAGTCATTGGAAAGATAATTTCAATTTCCCTCTCTAAAAATTAGAAATAATTTATAGCTCATAAGATGAATAATAGATGCTCAGTAAATATTTGTACTTTTCCCCTTTTCTCTCCACAAAGTACCATACCTTATATTATTAAGTTTACTTTTTTCAACTAACTGGACTGTTTTACTCCAGGCAGCCTGGAGGCCTTGGTTTACCTGTCATTGATCTTACAAATACTGGATGTCATTATCCATATTTTCATTTTATTTGTCAATTAAGGTTCAGTTCACCTTTTCCTTCTAACTGCCCCTAAAATAGTTTCGTTGAGAAGTCTTTTTCTTCCATATCTGGTTATATTTTATCATCTAATCCCTACATTTCTTATATTTACAATACAGTAAGTATTCCTCTAGCAGCTACAGACATCCAAGTGCAGATGTAAAGTAGGTAGACAGATATAAAAAGCTGGAGCTCAGGAAAAAAGATGTAGATTGGAAATATGGATTTAGAGGTCATTAGCATATAGATGGTAGTCTTAAGTATAGATAAAATTGTTCAGAGAACATAAAATTTCAGATGAAATTCTGAAAATAGCATTTAAGATATAGAGAAAGAAGCAGTCTAGAAAGGAGCCTTGAAAAGAGCTCCAGCAATGTAGGAAAATCAGGAGAAAGTATGGAATAAATAAAAACAGCAAAGCATTTCAAGAAAAAGGGATTGATCAGCATCTTAAATATTGCAAAGATTTATGCAAAATAATTACTGAAATGTATCCCTTAGATTTGACAAAGTGACAGTCACTGTTTACCTTAAGCAATTTTAGTAGAATAATGGGGCCAAAGGCCAGACTACAAGGGGTTAAGCAGCAAATATGAAGAGGAGAAAATTACAAATATACACTCATCTTCAGTCAGCGTATTCTTGGAGCAAAGGAGAGGGTTTGACAGCTTCAGAGGAATGTAGAATAGAGGGACTAAGTTGGTTGGTTAGTGTTTTTTGGAGAGAAATTTCAACATGTTTATATATTAAGGGAAAATGTTTATAGAGACCAGAAAACTATACTATAAGTAACAATAAGGAAGACTATTGGAATTTTCCCTATTTTTTAAGTGAAATTGACTTGGGGGTGTTTCAGAATTTGCTTAAATCATATGGCTATCTTTATATATTTTTTCCTGGTTTACAAGAGTAATGAATAATTGTTATAAAAATTCAGACTTTACAGAAGTACATAAAGTAGAAAAGAAAAGTCTTCTGTAATCTGATAACTATTAACAATTTGATATATGCTACACAAGTTTTTTCCCCCTGCATATACTAATGTGTACCTATGTGTGAACATGTTGATCTGTAGCCTTTTTCACTTAATAGTGTATTCAGTTGATAATTCAATGATGGAAGTAAAGGTAAAAACAAACTAAGCCCATAGAGATTTTTACATCTTTGTATTTAATACATGGTTAACTAACCTCCATATTAAGGAATTTTATTTACAAACACCTTATCTATTCTTTATCCTTCCTCTTTAGAGTGGATGTAACTGAAATTCAGATAGCTTTAGTGATTGTCTTTGTGTTGTCTACATTTGGAGGAGCAACAATGTGGGACTATACGGTAAATCTGAATATTTAAATTTATATTTACTTTTAAAATACTTATGAAAAAATACTGAATTTAATTTTCTTCAAAAATCCTTCCTTGCATTGTGTTTAATATTTATTCCGTTTCTTAATGTTTTCCCTTCATTTTATGTTATTATCCTATATACTGTATTATAGCATTTTCTTCTATGAATAAATATATTACTTCAGAAGAAAACCACCCAGTCTCCCTAATATAAAACAAACAAACAAACAAACAGAAACACACTGGAATTACCTTTACCAGGCTAAAATTTGTCTCATAAAATATTTTTTTAAAAATCCAGTAGAATATTTTACATTTGAAATTTTATCTCAATATTAGGAAAGAAAATTAGCTAATCTGCATTTATATACTCCACTTTGAGCTAAAGATTCCCATATTAAGGAGTCTTTTTAGTTTCTGCTTGGTTGGTGACCTCAGTATTTTGATAAAAGTTGGCTGTTAAGGAGGCCACTGTCAAAAATTTAAGCTTTTTTGCATAGGAAGAAAATTTATGAAGAAACGTTATTCTGTCACTACAACGTAAGTCTACAATATTGGCTAACTGATTCACAACTTTTTGCTCATAGTTTTAAGAATAATAAGAATAGTATCGACAGCCAACAACTGACATTCATTCATTATTATGTTCTTAAACATATTACCATCAGTTTCATCTGCCCCTCAGAACAATCCTATGAAATAGATAGTAGTAGTATTCTGTTTTATAAATAAGTCTTTGAATATTAAGTAATTTGCCCAAGGACACATGGGAAGTAAGTACTGGAGCTAAGAATTAAGTAGACTGAGTCCAGACTTGTATTTGTAATCACTAAGCTATATATATCCAGTAAAAATAGTAAGAGAGGCCCGGCGCAATGGCTCACGCCTGTAATCCTAGCACTCTGGGAGGCCAAGGTGGGAGGATTGCTCGAGGTCAGGAGTTCAAGACCAGCCTGAGCAAGAGTGAGACCCCATCTCTACTAAAAGTAGAAAGAAATTAGCTGGACAATTAAAAATATATAGAAAAAATTAGCCGGGCATGGTGGCGCATGCCTGTAGTCCCAGCTACTCAGAAGGCTGAGGCAGGAGGATCGTTTAAGCCCAGGAGTTTGAGGTTGCCGTGAGCTAGGCTGACGCCACGGCACTCTAGCCTGGACAACAGAGCAAGACTCTGTCTCCCAAAAAAAAAAAAAAAAATAGAGATAAAAAACTAAA